>WSXT02228222.1:0-16436 GCA_011762715.2 Neuroterus valhalla | reverse complement strand
TAACCTATTGTAAAGGGAACGGAGGCCCTCAAACCCGTAAATGGGAAGAGATTAAATACATACATACATACATACAAATAGAAAGAAGTCAGTATTTCTTACCAATAGGAACATATTTAGGGGGTAGCCTTGGCAGAATACAAGAATTAAAATTTTTACTGAGCATTTTAATGTGGGTAACGTCTCATTATGAATATTTTCTAATGAAATTATTGAGTTTTGAGGTTACAACTTTTATTCAGCACACTCAGCGAGAATGGGTACATAGGATAAGCATAAGAAGGAACCTTGTGACTGCAGAAAAAGTATTAATAGAATGAAAAGAAGATAAGATATAAAAAGTAGATTTTTAGACGGAATGTAAAAAACTTCCGGTCAAAAATGGAATTCCCGGTGTTTCCCCGGTTTCCCGGTCCGCTAGACACCCTGATTGTATAAATAAAAGTTTTAGTTTCACAAAAAAATTCTTTTTCCTGAACAGCAATATATATTTTTTTTCGAAAATTCTCGGTCTTATAGATGATGTGATATATCTAACTGCAAATACAAGATTTTTAATGAACATTTAATTGTTTATAACATCATAACTTAAAACGGTTGATTGTGCCAAAAAGTGTGAGCAAGAAAAAGTATTGTCTTGGTTCCAAGCTCCTGGAAAATATTTTACATGAACTTTCTTTTATAAATTGCGTATTTGTTGAAAAAACTTGTTTCAACAATCAGCGACCAACTTTCCGCAAAGAATCTCGGATATTCATGATTATGGGGTCTTCTTAAGATGTTTGAAGACAAAATACCCACTTAAGTTTAGGCCGACAGGTCACATGGGGTTGAATTCAAGTGCTACCCCCTCCCCCCCCCCTCCCAAGATTGAAAAACTTATTTCTATTTCCTCCAAAAATTAGTAAATAAAATGTTTTACTTTTTAATACATCGAATATTTTGAATTGTATCTAATTATATTAAGGGCCAATTATAGTCTCTGCAATGTTTATTCCGTTCACAAACAGTAAAAAAACGCACACTTAGCTCCAAAAATGAATGAACTCTAATGACTAATTGACAAAAAGTGTCCGATTAAACACTTGACCTTGGTTTATATTAGTTTGAATAACAATTTTGTTATTCATATATATTCATATGTCATTTATATATTCGAAGAATATATAAAGAATATATATATATATATATTTATTATTCATTGGAATATTCAATAGAATTGCCGAAAAGTCCCTCAACTCTGAACTCCGACCGCCAACCACATGTTAAATTTAAATTGTCTATTGTATTCTAAATTTTTACAGTAGAACGAATTATATTACGCTTTGAATACGAGTAAATGTGACCAAAAAGAATTAAATGTACAACATTTTAGAATGAGTAAAAATGTTTCCTCAAAGTTATTACTTGGGAAGCGAAAGTGAATCCCTAGTGAAGAATTACCCATATAACACTTTTTTGTTCCATTTCTTATGACAGAGGGTTGTTACAGAATTTCAAATTGAATTCCAGCGCTTCTTCAGACTTTTTTCACGGCAATTTCGAAAACAATCTAGACATCACAATATAGCTAGATTCGACAAAAATGAGACTTTAAGGTACTGATACGTAATTATTGGATTTTTGTATAAAAATAATCAGAATTAGTTGATAATTTTTCAATTTGTCACGCTTTTATGACATTGATGAGAGAAGAATGATTTAATTTTAAACTCTTTCAGTGTTAACTATTCTGAATAAATAAATATTAAATATTAATCTGATTAAGATTTTATTATTTTTAAATATTCATTTATTATATACAATAATTATATTCTCAAAAACTGTATTTTATTAAAATCTGCTATCTATAGTTTTCTACACTATTCTTCAAACTATTTCGAAAAGTATGTATTTTGGAAATACAAACGCTTGCGATTCCATATTATTGAATTTTGAATGTGCTTGAAGTTCTGAATTATAAGAAAAAATCAATTTTGATCGTCTAATTATCAAGCTTATCAAGCTTGGATAAGAAAATACCAAGTTTTGAAATATCCTCAATGAAAATGGGCTAGTTTGAATTGTAAAGTTACCTCGATCGAGAGTGACTCTTGATGACCTTCGCTACGGCAGCGGCTGCGATTGCTGCCTTGTCCCTGGTTTTATCATGGTGCCTCGGATGAGTTGTCAACGGACTGGGTGCGGGGGGATTGAGTCCAGCTCGTCTATGAAGAGTTCCAGTTGGAGAAATGGATCCTTTAGCTCCGCGAGGAGAAGGAGCGGGTGGGTTCATTAGCATTGCACCACGCAAGGGTGGTGCGACAGCAGTGGGAGGTGTGGTTGGAGCTTTTGATTTAGCGCCAGCTCGGGACCTAGAAGGAGGGGATGGAGAACGGGACCTGGATGGGGATTCATAAGAAGTGTAGCTAGAGTGGCTCGAGCTACGGCTAGAGCTAAAAAATGTACAACCTCATTTAAAAAAAAAAATCTCAACCAACAAGTTGAGAAATAAACCCAAATTTTATTCATTATCTGAAGCTATTTTGTCTTCTAGTCCAAAAGGTAACAAAGAAAATGGAAATGCGTCTGAACAATGAAATAGAAGGTATAAGTAAATGAAATTGCTTGAGTAAACAAAAAGGGAAACGTATTTTGGATGAAACTTGCCTGCTTGAAGAATAAGATGATCCAGAAGAGTAAGACTGTCTTCGAGATCTTCTTGAAGATGGCTGATTTCTTCGAACCGACCCGGGTGATTTTCGGCGCATCCAAGGATCAGCCCACTCGTCTCCTCGACCCCTTTCTGTAGGGGGAGGTTCCTCTTCTCTCCAAGTCTTGGAGGATGGAATCCGCTCTACAATAACCTCCCTTGAAGGTCGTTTGTGTTTCTTTTCATACTTCTCATAGTACTCTCGTTCCCTTTCACGATCGCGTTCTCTGTCTCGCTCACCGCGTTCTCGTGAATGTGGCGGTGGTGGTGGTGAGGAAGAGTGCTGAGCTCCACGCGGCGGGATGGCGTGATAATCGTACCGTTCCCTGTATTCTACTGCACTTCTGCTTTCTGATTTGTAGTGGACTCGCCTGAAATAGAATGGATTGGTGACAATATATTACCAAGATGCAGAACAAAAATATCAAAAAAACCAAATTGATGGTCGTAAATACGTACCTGTAATACTCATGAGGCGCCGGAGGATAATATCCTTCAGGCTCATCAACATAATGATCTGGCGTAATTCTCGGCGCTGGTGCTCGAGAAACACGAGCAGGAGGAGGAGGAGCAACTTCTCTCGGAGGCCATCTTTCAATCGGAGGCTCAGGACTTGCTGGTCTCACATAATACCCAGCTTCTCTGTCCAATTCCTCCTGACCTAAGCTTAGGTTCATTTTTTTTTCCTCAAAGTCCATATCGGACTCTTTACGTTTGTTGGCCTTTCTCATCATCTGAAATTAAACGATTAAAATTGTAGATCTATCTATGTTTTTCTTTTCAATCCATTTATATTCTTTTCCTCTATTTATTCATTTGATAATATAAGGTTTCACAGGAATGTTCTTAGACAATACAGGAGACTTCTAGAAATTAAAATTTAAAAGCCAAAAACTTACTTCTTTAGCATGACGCAATCCACGTTCCCAAGCGGATTCAGAGGCAAGTTCCTCCACTTTAGGAGCATGTGGTGGAGCCGAAAATCCTGGAAGTGGGCGCATCAAACTTGGTCTTTCGATATGTGGTCTAAACTCATGTGGAGCACCAGCATGTGGAGGATAAGCCATGGGCCGGACCATGTCGAACATAGTGTAGTTACCCTTATCAGTGACTCCAGGGTGCAGAAATCTGCAGCTTACACCCCAAGTACACTGACCTCGATTGTAAAATCGACATACTGGTCGCGGTTCTGTCTCTTCAGGACGAGCCTCGTCTCCATCACTGAGCTCTCCTTCCTCTAACTCAGATTCCACCTTCTCTCCATCCTCCTCACCATCTTCCTTATCTTTTACTTCTCCAGATTCTTTTTCCTTACTCTTATCTTTATCCTTGTCCTTTTGCTCTTTGTCTTTGAACTCCTTCGGTTCTTTTACTGGCGCTGGATCTGTTTCTCCTGAAATAAGAAAAGAACTTAAGTTTCTCCAAATTTTGATTCAATACCTGTTACTTCGATATATATATTTATTTTTACAAACCGTCTTCGCGTTCGTCTTTCCACTGTCCATCAGCTTCAAAATCTAGTTGTTCGTTTTCCTCAGCGAGACTCACGGGTTCAATTTTTTCCTCTCTTTCTTTCTTCTCGCTAAGATTCTGCAATTCATCAATTTTCTCCTCAGTTTTCTTCCGCTGATCTCTCTCTCGTTCCGCATCATCATCCATGCTTTCCAAATCCGAAACATCGGATAAATCCTCTCCATGAGTAATAGGCGCGGGTTTGGATTCCTGCACGGACTGGGACACATCATCCATATCCCCATCCGATATTTGTTCTCCATCCAAATCATTGTAAGAATTTCTCTTTTCAGGAGAATGTGGTAGCGAGCGCTTCAGTTGCCTATTATCTCTTGGAGATTTCGGTGACTTTGGAGAGCTTCTTCCAGAAACAGGAGACTGTGCAGAGCTACGTCTGGACCTCGGAGATGGAGACTTCAGCGATCGTGGAGATCTTGGAGACGCTGGTGAATGATGCCTCGAATTGCTGCGATCTAGTGGCGACTTTGGACAATAACTTGGCGAAATCGGACCAGCAGCATAGGATTTTGGAGAAGCTTGGTCCATATGAGGAGATTTGGGTGACATGGGACCCAAGCGTTCAAATCTGCAATTATCGGGAGATTGAGGCGAGCTGCGATTGGATCTTGGTCTTGGAGAACTGTGATTGGACCCTGGTTGCGTTATCGAGCTGCGGTTTGAAGCTGGATGAGGTGAGCTTGGATTAGACCTCGCTTGCGGAGAACTGTGATTAGATCTTGCATGCGGAGAACTCTGGTTCGATTTTCTGTGTGGGGAACTATGGTTTGACCTTCTTGAAGGAGAACTATGGTTTGACCTCCTTGAAGGAGAACTATGGTTTGACCTTTGAGGAGAACTATGGTTTGACCTTCTTGGAGGAGAACTATGGTTCGACCGAGGAGAACTATGGTTTGACCTTCTGTCTGGAGAACTATGATCCGACCTCCTTTGAGGAGAACTGTGATTCGATCTTCGTTGAAGGGAGCTGTGATTCGACCTTCGTTGAGGAGAACTGTGATTCGATCTTCGTTGAGGGGAGCTGTGATTCGACCTTCGTTGAGGAGAACTGTGATTCGACCTTCGTCGAGGGGAGCTGTTATTGGACCTCGGGGACTCTGCTGTTTCATTGAATCCATATGTCTTTGGAGATGGTGAGCGTGACTTATTAGAACTTCTACTAGATCTGGGAGAGTTGCTCGGTGACCTAACAAACTTTGGTGAAGTGGGTGCATATCCGGGTGACTTTATGGAAGGTGCTGCTGATCTTGGAGATTTGGATCCATGACCAGATGATGGCGAAACTGGAGATCGCGCATGGTAGGAAGCTTCTGTTGAAGATGTCTTCCTATCAGAGTGCGGTGAACGACGTGGAGATTGAGACGCCACTGTATCAGGCGTAGCACTTCTACGACCTTCGTCAAATTCCTCGCTGGACGAACTCTCTGAACCAGAGTCCGACATGTTTAGCCTGCAAACAAGTCAGCAAGTTAGAATTTATGCGGTGAAAACGACGTTACAAGTGGAACTCTTCTGCACGTTGAGTCATTTATGCGTGTTTACAGCACGTAATGTCCACCCCTTCAAGGACCGCGTCTAATAGTTGAATGTACAGGTTCATAATTTTTTAAAATAAAAATACGCTGAATAAGAAAGTATAAAACCGCTGGTACTTGAAGGGTTATGGTTGCAGAGCCCACAGCTGTTCTTGGATTACCAGGAAGGAAATTGGGACTGACATGCATTCATTCTTAATCAATTAGCGATGAATGTTCACAATATTTTTGAATTGAATCCTTGTCTACGATATTTCATATTTTTATTGTCCAATCTTAAACAGTGGAAATACATAGAATTAGTTGGAAAAAATTTGAGAAACAAATGTAACAAACAAAATTTTTTTTAAAAGAATTATCGAATTAAAAAAATATATCAAAAGAGACTAGCTGGCAGACTTACTAGCAGAACAGACCTTAGGAAATTATTTCGTAATGTGGAATATATCTTGGAAAAAATGGTAAAGGCTGTGAGCCCTGGGTACCTACCAGTGTAGCGATAAAGCTACAGTAGCATCATCGCAGGGCTTACCTGGATCAAAAAGAGCCCATGCGGTAATCGCTCTTGAAGGTGCAACGCGCGCGATCCATGCCATGTGAGACATTTTACAGCACGTCGGAAACTTTCATTTACTTTTTGATACTTTATACTTAAACTGAACTTTTCACAGGTAAAATGTATACTTTTTATAGGGCATACTACACGAACTGTTGACTTTTGTTTACTGAACTTTCAACTTGAACACAACACAAACTAAGGAAAACTGCGAACTGTTTGTACATCACTAGGTACTAGAGCGAGCGAACGTTTGAACCTGAAAGAATGGGAGTTTGGACGAACGGAGAGATTATCGGAGAGCAGGATGGATTTCGGAACAAGGAGTTGGAGGATAGGAATGTAAAAAAGGTAGAATTATATTTGCTATTAGATAAGTAAACTTTCATAATACAGATTAACAACAAAGGTTGCAGCAATTTAGAGGAGTACATTGCATAACATTTATATATCCAGGATTGTAAAATCAAAGTGCCTGAAGAAACGCGATGCGTGAAAAAAAAAATGCAACATGATTAGCGAACCTGGAAAAAGGATCCAAGGTGGGAGGATGTAGACAAAATTCCACCAATCTTCTTGCAAGTCACTTCCACGCTTCGCGTAACGTTAGACCCTTTACTCTCTCTCTTTCTCTCTTGTTTTTCTCTCTCAAAGTGAGGTTATGTTGACGATTCGTTCTTATTAGATTATAATAATCAAATAAACTTCATTTATCCGAAAATTGAATTTCACTTATAAAAGTGACAGAATGTATATTTTGATGTATCAGATTTGGCCTCCAGCATGATTGAGTCGATAGACTCACCCTTCTTTTTATATTCACGGTCGAAGCTGAGTGTCCTTGAAACATGGACGAGAACAAAAATTGAAAGGTTCTTGTCAGTAACTTCTTATCACTAGCTTACTAATATTCTGATAATATAATGAGCGACCCAAATCATAACTAGACGTGTTTAGTGTAAGTCCTCCATAACTGAATGAACTGAATGTAATGCAATTTGCTCTAATGCAGTAGATTATAAGGTTACACTTAGATCGCGTCATTGACTGCAACCGATATTGTTTGGAAACAGAATAAATATCTTTCTTGGTAAAAAACGCGATTATCCTGCTGAAATATCATTTTGAGGGTTATGCTTGGGAGATTTTTGGTTCCTTACCTAAGGCCTTTCGCAGTTCAAGACTCCAAGGCTCAGGGCGGCCGGCGTCTCCTCCGCTCGCCTACCTGCGTCGCAAAATCAGCGACTCGAATTAAATACTCGACGAAGTTCAGAAATCAGATGCACAAGATGCTTGATGCCTGTTACTGATACTCACCAAATTAATGGCTCGCTACAATGCCCAGACGTCTCAAACTGATCAAACACAACTGAATACAACAGTCAACACAGTGAACAGACAGCGCGATAATATTAGTTATTTTACTGGTTTTACAAATTACAACATGCATGCTATTCTCCAGGCCCTGAAATTCTAACCAATAAAAATTTGGGTCAACTTCTGTGTAGCCAATCAGAGTTCGTTCTTTTGCAAAAATGAAAAAATACACAAAAAATTTTTTTTATTAACGAAGTTTGTCTGGAAATCCTTCAATTCTTTATTAAAACTTAGAAGTTTGGGAGTTGTTTTATTTATTTGGCGGAGGATTCCCCAAGTTTGCTTTTGAGGCAACATAACCTCAAAAATTGTTTGCATTTTCGAGTTTGAATTCACGTGTTATGTTAGAATCAAGTCCCTAAAATTTATTCTTGATTGTTCAACAAAGTTTGAAATAGGCGATTGTTAATGTATAATCATAAGAACTTATATATTTGCAATAATGGCATGTACTGTGGCTGGCAATGAGCGAGAAATCGTTAGATTCTTTAAAAAAGCAGGTTGCTGCTTGAGATGTTGTTTACGATTCATCGGCTCCAGAAATGCTGACTTTTATAAGGATCCTGTATCATCTTTGCAAAAGGTAAGCAATCGTATATATTGTTCAATATGGTATGTCGCATAATTGATGGTTAGTTGCATTGAAACCAATTATTCAACGTTAACAGAAAATCCTGTGTGTTTTGTACGGGACATCCACATTAATTACCTATAAATTTGTTACAGCTGAAGTACTTAGAGGAAACCGAAATTTTTGACAATTTGCCTTGCATAGTATGTTTGGGAATCTTGCAGGATGGTCTGCTTGAAGTCGGAATTCAGAAGGTAATTTAATATTCTAATAATTACAGATCACAAACTTGTCCAAATTTATCTCTTTGAATTAAGTGAGCACATTCAATATTTAAGGCATCTGAAACAATCCTTGAAGGGAATTATGATTGTGATACCTTTACATTGGCTCTGACGATTCCAGTAACAACTATACTCCGTGAAAGATCTCTCCAAATTTATTTAGCGCAATCGTTAACTTTGCCGCCAGATGTATTTCTCGACCTCAAGTTGCATACGCAAAGCGTTAAGGAAGTCTGGAAAATATTTTCGGTTCCCAAGATTGAGGAACTGACAAAAAAGGTTGGAGAATCTGGGAGAACCTTTTCCCCGTTTCTTGTAGATATCATATTTTCCCACTCTTGTGACGAGGAAGAATGTGTTAACCTGTGAGTTTTTGTTCGTCTACCTTTTAGAAGAGTACATTACAGTACACACCACACCACGGTAGAGCTAATTATGATATTCTACTATCCTACGGACATTTTAGGACAAAAACAAGAAAAAAATCTACAGCCTTTTTTAAGAATAGTCGATTATTATGATCCTTGAATTTGGCATTGTGTAACCGATTATGGTAGTCTAAAAAGTTCCACAGACGTTTAGTACCAGAAAAAAAATCTATAAGGCTTTTCTTTGAAAGGGTTCATAATTTTGTTGAAAATATTCTGAACTAAAAGAAAATTTAATTGACTTTCATATTAGAAATATTTGAAAGTACAATCCCTCCATCATAATTTTCAACTTTCATCACCTTGTTTCGCTGAAAATTGTTAATTTCCCTACCGCAGGCCTCACCACTTTCGACAAATGTTGACTGCCAAGACAGGTCTTACTCGAATTCACAACAAATTTTTTTCTGGAGACTCCGAGTTGATGCACCGTGAACTTCATGGGACCAGTCACAGGACAAGCTCGACCCGAAATTTATGGGGTGCTGCCTGACCCACTTCAGGGTATCAACTTGACCGGGAAATGACCGGGAATTCAAATAAAAACCCGAGAAATTACTTGATTTACCTTAGCCAATTCAAAATTCTACCATGAAAATACGAGAAATGATCGCCTTCTTTTCATATATTAAAAAGCGATCTTATCATTTGATTTGAAGAATGTAACGTTCCCTTAGTCTGATTCTGACAATTTCTAAATACATATATCTATACTTTATGTCGCTCTGTGGGACATTTTTAGATGACCCGAAATTGAAAATCAAAGTGATGATTGTCCAAACACGCAGAAAAAATTATTTTCTCATTTATCTGACTTGGTACAGGAAATTTTAGAAAATAATTATAGTTTTCATTTTAGGGCAGGGAGTTTCAGTAAAGACATATAATTTCACTTAGAACAGGGAATCTTTTACATGGAACGGGAACTTCAAAAATAATTTTTATTCGAATTAAGAAGAGAGGAAATTCAGAAAATCGCTCTTTCAACTTTAAATTCGTCAAAATTTGAAAGTCCCTTCTTCTTAATTTAATATAAAAAAGTAATTCGAGCAGTTTTTAGAGTAGGAGGAGTATTTCGAATGAGAAATATTTCTAAATTATAATAGAAAATTTGTTCACATTGTTCATTGCGAATTAATCTTTTTTAGTTAAAAAATCTACTACTTGGTTCTAAGTTAAGGGGGAAATAGGTTTAGGAAGGAGTTTTTGTAATGATTTTCGTGATTTTTTTTGGCAAAGAAGGAATGAATGTAATTTATTCATACTTTGTGGAAATTTTGTACATATATTTGAGAAGAAATTGTGAAATTCTCCAATTTTTTCATGGAGAAACATGGAAGATATCGGCTGCTGCACATAAAGCGTCACAATTGAAACTCGGTGCTTGTGTACACTCTGGAGGCCACAGTTTTTATCCGAAATCAATAAGGTTCAAAATTTAACTTCGGCACATATACAGTTTCTATTTGAACCTCATTCCACAAAGAAAAAATTAGAATTCAATTTTTTATGGGTGTGTAAACAGGAGAAATTGATTTTTTGACGTTTTTCATAACTTTTCTCGTGCCTAAACTTACTCGAAACAATAATAGAACTACGGATTTAGGTTCAAATAGAAGATAATGATATAAAGAAAGTATCTGCTAAGTATGAGAATGATTGATCTAAAACTTTTTGAGCTAGAGTGTACACAAATCTCAAAAAAATCGTTTCGAGAAAAACGCGTTTGAAAAAAGATTGTCGAGACGGTAATAACATCATTTTAATCACTTTCTGGTTAGTCAGCGATTCCAGCACCATATAGTTATCCTTTTTCTCGTTCAGAAATCCCATTTTGAGCTTGCATTTCATGACCGTTCGTCTTTACGTACCGTGCCTCGTACTGTGCGGCCCGACACGTACGGGGAGACATCCACATAAAGATGATTATAACACCGGAATTAATTGAAATTTTTCATTGAACCTTTGGGGAAATATTCTTTGATAGTTTTACTAACAATTTATAAAATAGAAAAAAATTCGATTTTTTGAAGCGTCTAAACCTATTTCCCCCCTTAAACTCTTTTGTTGGAAATTAAATTTTGTTGTTGAAGGTGAATTATTTTAACCTAAAATCCACCTCTGAATGAAAATGTGACTACTTTGTTGAAAATCAATTCATCTGTTTTCAGTGAAGATTCCAGTATTCAGTTGAACATGGATTTTTGAATTTAAAAATTGAACTATTTCTTTGAGAATTTATTTCCTTTGTTCAAAATTCGCCTCTTTGGTAGAAAATTAATCTTTATGTTTGAAAATTCACCTTTTTCGCATAAAATACATTTATTCCAGTTGAAGGTTCATTAATTTACCTGAGAATTTATCAGTTTGGTTGAAACTTAATTTCTCTAAGTGGAAATTTAACTGTTTCATCCTCAGTGGAAAATGATCTTTTCTAGTTCAAAATTCAACTATTTGGATGAGAATTTTTCTTCATGGATTGATTATATAGTTATTTAGAAAGTAAATTTTCTTGATTGGATTGAAAACTTAAATATTTCGCTGAAAATTCACACATCTTGTTGAAAAAATATACTTTTTGGTACGAAATAATCTTTTTCTTCGAAAGGTACTTCTCTTGTTCGAAAATTCTTCTTTGCGGTTAACAACCCAAGTTAAACAAATGGATATTTTTCATATCAGTCGAAAATTCATCTGGTTGAAAACTCTTGTTTGGTTTAGAATTAATTTTCAAGCCAAAAATGTTACGATTCTATTTTTGGTTGAAAATGATTATCTGTTTAGTTCAAAATTCAGCCACTTTATTGAAAATTCGTATTTTTCGGTTGAAAATTAATTTTTGTCGAAATTTCATTTTTTCTAGTGGAGGGTTCATCATTTCAGGTAAAAAATCGTCTTCCTGTTTTAAAATTAGGCTGCTACAATTTAACGTTTCCAATTTTATTTGAAGATTCATCATTTTGCTTGCAAATCGATTTGTTTAAAAGTTAGTTTTTTTACAAGCTGACTTTTTTTGGTTATAATGAATTTTTCCAACTGAAAATTTAACATATTCCAATTGGGAATTCCATAGTTGTAGTTTAAAATTCATTTGTTTGGTTCAATTTAAAATTTGAGTATTCAAATTTTGATTGATAATAATTAATCTTTTTTATTGGGAATTGATACATCTGTTTGAGAATTTAACTTTTCTGGTTTATGATTCTTTGTTTGAGTTAAAAACTCTTATGTTTGGTATGAAATTGGGTTTTCAAACTGAAAATGTTACTGTTCCATTTTCGGTTGCAAACCATCATTTTTTCATTTCAAAATTCAACTATTTTGTTAAAACATTGTATTTTTTGGTAGAAAATAATCTTTTGATTTGAAAGTACTTCTCCTTGTTTGAGTAATCATTTTCATGGTTAAAAATTCACGTGCTTTAGTTGAAGATTTATCATTTAGGTTGAGAATTTATCTTCTTGGTTTGCAATTTAAACTGTTTCAGTTAAAGATTCATAATGTTATTTGAAAATTCATCATTTTGGTTGAAAAATGAACTATGTTATTGGAACTTCATTTTTTTTTGTCATCGCAAATTGATTTGTCCAATTGTAAGTTTAACTGATCCAACTTTTGTATAAAATGATATTTTTTTGTGGAAAATTTGAATATTTAAAAGAAAATTAATTTATTTTGCAATTCTTGATCTATTTTGTGAAAGGATGTTTAGAATGAACGTGCTTTGGAATAAATGTTTGCGTTTTGCGACAAACATGCAAATGTAACTTTTAGTTGGACCGGGAAAATTGAAAAACTTGACCGGGAAAAACCGAGAATTTGAAATCGTCTGCCAAATCGCCACCCTGTTTTTTCTAGACTGTCACTATTCAGTGAGGTCAGTCTTTGACTGACTTGTGGTGAGGCCTGCTATGCAATCTGCAGCTAGATTTTTATTTGAAACGCTCGAATTCGCCTGAACATTGAGTCAGGGAAGTGGAAAACTGCAGAAAACCAAAACTGCCGAGCGCAGTTGATTACCGACAGGCGAGTTTCGATGTGGACTTTCGATAGCATCGAATGGCTATACTCATCCCCGGGGTCAAATCTCCCGCTCGACAATAGTTAAACGTAGTGAACACACGACTAATAGCAAATCCCGAACGGTCACTCACCTGGGCGCTTACAGCGTCCATTCATGCATAAAAATCGATCTTCTCCAAACAAGGCCTGATGGATTCCTTTGTTTTTGGTGTTGAAGTTTTCGTCGGACTATAGACTTACATAATCGTTTTTTTTTGTTTGTTTTAAATTATTAAATATTCGTGGGATTATGGACTATCATAATCAGTTGAAAAATCCTAGATGCGAGGTATTTGTCCTTCAATTTGGTTTAGCCCCAGCGATATACCGGACTGTAGTTTCTGATGATACTTATTCTTTAGATTACGGAAATGCAATACAGCTAGACAATTTAATGCCAGAAGAAGAAATTCAGATGTTAGTTATAGTAGGAAAAACATTGAAGCTACGTTAGAGACTTTAAATGATGAGCAATTCGAAAAACATTGCCCCATTCCACCAAAAGCTGTTGAATCTTTTGCATCGGTTGATCAAGTTATTTGTTCTCACAGTAGTATTTACATAGGAGGTAAGAACACAACACCCAATTACTCCTAATTAATGAACATTAAGTATGTCTACGTTTATATTTAATTTATAGATCTAATGAAATCTTAGGTCGTTATAAAAAGCTCACAAGAAATTTATGTCAAACACCATGGCTTATAAACGGTGAGAAGAAGTGTGAAACATCGGTTCAAGAACTTCTTTGTGATTCCATAGTCAAATACGCCAAAGCTGACTGTAAGTCTAATTTTGAACATTAATTTAGCTAGAAAGTGTACCTATTCCAAATATTGAAATTATTTTTGTTGATAGCAATGAAGTTTCTGTCTTCGGGAAGAGAAGATGTAGATGTAAGAACACTAAATGAAGGCAGGCCCTTTGCAGTTGAACTTATCAATCCTAGAGTTACGAAAATTCCAGACGATTTAAAAGAACTGGTTTCGGAGATTAACGAAAATACCGAGGACGTTAAAGTTACGAATAACTTGAAGGTTCTTTCAAAGTGAGAAATTATTATTGAAATGAAGTATACATTAATATTACGTGAAGAATAATATTAATTTATTTCAATAAATCTGTTTTAGGTTAGATTTGAAGAAATTAAAACAAGGCGAGAACGAAAAAACCAAAAACTACCGAGCCTTATGTATTTACAAGCCAAAATCCGATACTTTGAATTTGATACAGGGATTGAATGATTTGACAAAATTGGAAATTGTACAAAAAACACCAATGAGAGTTATACATAGACGTCCATTAGTTCCCAGAGTTCGAATTGTACATTCCATGAGAGCTCGTCTTCCAACACCTCAAGAATTGAACAATTTTTCTGAGGCTATTAAAAATCTAGCTGGTGATAATATTTTTATTCTTGATGTAAAAACTCAAGCTGGAACCTACGTAAAAGAATTTGTACATGGCGATTTTGGAAGAACAGCTCCAAGTTTGTGTGATCTTCTTCAAACGGAGGTTGATATCATCGCTTTAGATGTTACTGGAATTAATCTGAATTGGCCTTAGGTATGAATCTAGAGATATATTTATGATTTTTGTAGAAAACACTAACTTTCGTTACCGATTCTGCTTCTCAGGGAAAATAAAAATCTCTTCATTTTTTTGCTCCATTTTTTATTCTTTTCTGTTATCCAGTTCCTTTATATACTCTACATTTCTTCCTACATTCATCGCATATCTTTAAAACTAAATTTGATATTACACATATCTTAGGGAGTTTGATTTTGAACGAATTTCATCAAATTAATCGTAATCTGAATAATCATATAATCTTTTAATCAAATAATAAAATTGATCTTTTGGGTCAATAATAGTTCTCTTTTTATCACAGTTCAAAGTATTTTAAGGCATATTTTTGATGGACTCAATATAAAAAATAAGCATTGCTTTCGCAGAAATATTCGTTTCGTTTTTTGTGTACAAGTTTTAATACCATTTCTATTATTATCAAATTATTATCATTTTTTATTGTTTTATTGCTTTCTAATTCATTCAAATACCTGTGTTTATACCATGGATAATTGTTGATAAGGATTTGAGATCAACACTTTCAAGAGTGTAATCAACTGGAAACATAAAATTATAAGATGAATATTTATCTTCAAGTTGTACACAATATATACCCGCTATACAGTTTTTTACATGTTGCCAACAAGGAAGAAAATCTTACGATTAATATATAACTGTTCTGTATTACAACGTTCAAATTCAATTCTACATGTAACTAAATATACTTGACATAATTAGTTATTACTATTTAAGGGTATTAGGATATTAACAGAAGATTACGTAAAGATATCTATTCCATATTTACTATCAAGAATAGTAAACTAAATTATTCTACAATTTTTAATAAATGTTAGATATTTGTAAATGATTTACATAACTACTTACATTACTACATAATTACTAAATAACTACCAGGTCGAAGTTCTTTTTGTGCGAAGTCTTCCGGTAACGCACGTTGAGAAACCAAATGTATACAAACTTTACCAGTTATTAGCGAATCGAACGATTGCAGCATCAACAGACTCCTCGACAATTGGAGTTCTCTTCGCTATTCCAGCTTGACAAAGTCTGAAAAAAAGTATAGAAGAAATGAAATGATCAGCAGGGTGGTCCACGAATCGGATAGTTTGAATAATGCAATGTGTATTTGGAAATCCTTTTTCCGTTTTTGAGAAGAAGAAAATCCCTGCAAAAATATAATTCAATCGAAAGAAATTTCGCGCTCCCTCATCTAGCTTATAGTATCGAGTTCCTCATTTCTAAATATCTTCGTTGCTTTTGCGCTCATAAAATATGTTTGGGACAATATTTTTCTGCATATTTCTACTATTTTTCTACTATATTTTTATAAAAAAGTGAATAAAGGACTAAATGAAGACGAAAGCAATTAATATGGTACGAATGTTTTGTCAAAAGAAATATTTACAAGTCTAGATTCACCTAAAGTCCTAATTATTAGGACAAAAAGTAAACTATGTAAAAATATTGCATTGTAATCAAATTTCCTGCGTCACCAGTGCTCCTTTCTGATTTTGTACGCAGGTTCTGTTGATATTGTGACCTCTCAAAATTAGACCCATGTTGCCCCACAATACCGTCAATCAGGGTCAAATTTATTATAAAAAATCTGCCCGCTTCGCGGGCACATTCTCATCGCGCGCTCCGCGCGCAGCTCGCTTCGATCGCAAGTTTGAGCGCGCCTAGGGCGCGCGTCTTTCGTATCTCGCGCTTCGCGCTCGATGGTGATCTCACCTTGGCCTTTGTACCTCCCCACAGTTTTCTATAGAGCTTGTAAAACTCAAAAGCGAAATGTCGACTACTTTAACTTGATG
>WSXT02228201.1:0-16437 GCA_011762715.2 Neuroterus valhalla | reverse complement strand
CTCTAGGTAGTTGAGACCATAGATATGGGACCCATATAGTAACGTACTTTTGATAAGGGAATCTTGGATTTTAGCCACAGATGGCCACGAGGAACATTTAGAACGTATCAAAATACTAATCGCAGAAGCAGAGACTAAATTGCCCTACTTACCGCGTCATAAGCAGCTTGCTTAGATACACCAACCCTTGAAAAAGCAGTACCAAGGTAATCGAATATCGGTCCTCTTAAAGAGGTAGTGAAGAAGGTTTGGAGAAGTAAGGGATTTCCAGAAGAGTGGAGAGAGGAGTAAATAGTGCCACTGCGTAACAGAGGAAATGGGGATAAGCAGGGACGGGCTACAGAATGATGTTGAGGGTCAACGTATATGGTCGTAGGTGCAAGCGGTATTCAAAGCAGGTAGGAGCACTTTCGACAATATTTACATTTTGCAGCACATGATGGACAGAGAAACAGCGAAGAAGGGGATAAAAGTTCACGCATTTTTCGTAGATCTGAAAAAAAGCGTTTGCATCAGTGGTTAAGAGGAGATTGTCGAAGGTGATGGAGAAGACGGGAGTAGAGGAAGGTCTGATCGGAAGGGTAAGGGAGATGCAAAGAGCAGTCATTCTTGGGTCGCTCCGTGTCCTTCAAGACGCACAAAGGTTTCGTCGGCCCTTCATTGTCATTTTTCGTGCATTCGGTCAATCATCTCACGGTCGTGAGACGTGACCATAGGAAAAGTCTAAGAAGATGCCGTGTGGACACTGGGGCTCTCCGCCATTTTGAGGATGTGCATGCAGCTGAGTTTGTTCGCTCACGTAAATTGGGTCATGCCTTTAGGCAATGTACGTAAACATCAAAGCAAGTCAATGTCCGTTTTCTTTGTTCCTTTCTAGTCAAAGGTTCTCAATTTCGTAATGCATCTTTCTGTTAAATATACCTCTAACTTTCCATGATGAAAAGCATCGTTGTCTATAGCGTGTTTTGCCTTCACGAGCATCCCTACTATTATGTTAGGCCAGAAAAGCTATAGATCGTGACAGCATTGTTTCCCCCAACAAATTTCAATTTCGGGAGAACGAGGAATGGAGAAAGGAGGAGGGCTTTGAAGATGAATGAAAGTGATTCAAATTTGTCTTATAAAATTGATTTAATTTTATTCGGGTTTGGTTCCAAAATTATTTCCATTGTATTGAATTTGATTTCAAAATGAATCAAATGCGATTTATCCGATTTCAACTGATGTCAGGGGCGGTAGCAGTTGATTTCGATTTTGTTTCGTAAGACATAAGTGTTCCTTCCGGAATTTTCGAAAAATTTGTAGTTAGTTTGAAATGAACTTCTACATTCTGCCGAGCATCGTGGCTGAAGCTGAACTCTAAAAAAAATTGGGAACCGAAACTTGGTCGTTATTTTGGATGGGCAAGCTCTTTTAGTAGATGAGCTTGGCGAAACCCTCGGATATCCCCACTTTTCCCCCGATTTTGAAAGGCTTCGCCCCAAAAAATGGTCACAGTGTCGCTATTTCGACATCGTGCAACCCACCAGCAGTTGTCCACATAATTCGCGATATACCGGCAATTATGGAAACTGCATTTCCTCCATCTACAACCACAGACACCGCTACCTTTGTCAGAACTGGGGCCAGTATAGGGACGTTTGCCTCACTGGGGCAATCCACACCTTTATATTTACCTGCAACTCGCTCTACAATGATACCTGCTTCTTTTTAGATTGTAGTTCAGTCAACAGGGTTTAGGATGACCTCTTCTACCAGCGACAATGGTCAGGCTAGTGGTGTATATAATAACGCGCAACCCTTTACTTCCCCAGATTTATAAGGGCTGCGCAGTCGGTCTTTGCACGGGTAGGATTTAAACCCCAATGCCAGCAATGTAACGACTACACTACCAAACAATAATCATGGCAACAAAAACAATCCATTTTTAGATTAATTTTTATCAACTGGTGATCCATTTCGCACAGATCATATTCCACATAGTCATCTAGATAACGGATCCAGAGTCTAAACCTCCTCTCCTAGTCCGATGAGCGATTGGCCAGCGCTTGCCCGGTTGTGGAGTACGGACGATATTTGTGCGGTAGTCAGAAAATGGAACTTCAAGTGCGATAGAAAACATGTGAGCAGTGCAGAGGAGTGCCCTCCTATCTTAATTAGAAGCTTGTGTTCAACACTGGTAGAGGTTTAATAGTAGGAAATGGGAAACATGGCAGCAGGTTACCATCGCTTTCTGGCGTAGGTATGGAGAATTGAATGTTCAAGCACGTGTAAAGGACGAGGGGCGTGGATGGAATCGGGGTCCAGATGAGCCAATAGCTGATCATTTGCTGAATACTCATCTAATCTTCCAGCATTACGATCTTCCAATATCAGAGTTAGAGTGATTACAGCTGGCTATCAACAACTTAAATCCAAAGTATCTGGTGCTTTTAAAAAAGAGTATCTACTGCCTCCTCCAACCAATGATAGTGTTTTACCGGAATTTGTTTATCGTGTAGATGTTGGCAAGACTAGAAGTGTGGCAGCTGCTGGAAGTGAACCCATTGCCTCAGCCAACAATGATAATGGGAGTAATAATAATACGAATGACAACAGCGGCGCTTATAATAACAACAACAATCGGAAGCAAGACGGTGGGAGTCAATGTGAAAATCGCAGTAGGAAGCGTGGCGGTGGTGCAAATTCCCACCCCACGAACAATAATAATTCGGGTAAAAATTCAGATAGCGCTTGCACTTACGCTGTAGCAGGCCCCCTTAAGGACCGGGCTCCTTCTTTGTCAAATCCTTCTAGCTAGTTTCCGCCTTATTTTAACTACGGCTTTTATCCAGGTATTCTTTAGTCACACGTGATGCCAGCTAATTTCGATTACTCTCCATTGGGTACCTCGACCGCTGAAGCGTCGAATTTTCCGCCTGCTTCCATGGATTCCGATGCTAGAAGACCAACGCAACCAAGCACAGTGCACACCACCATTGGTGGTACACGATGAGATATGCTTTATGGATGATGGAATTGTAGAGAGTTAGCAAACAGTCATCGTGCCTGCTTCAAACCAAAGAGTATTTTCTGCCATATCTGTGGCAAACCCGGTCAATACTCAATGAGCTGCAACGGATTCTCTGGATTCAGACCAGGAAACGATTAAGGGCAAGTACTCGAAGGGTCATTAACTTCCCGAATTCGTTGTTAGGGCCCCACAGATTCTCTGCAATCCAGACAATTAAGTACATGATAAGACATTGAGAGGCGTCTGTTTAATACTGTTTCCGTGGATGGTCAACCACTAAACAAACTTTTTAATCCTGGCTCGTGCTGCACTTATGTGTGTAAATGACAAGCCAGATTACCACTTAGGTTTTTGTGAATAAGCAAATTTTTACCAGTTCGTTTTGCGCCTTTTTTGAATGCGAAGTCTTCTTTGGTCACGATTTTGCGGAGTTGTTCAATTTTGATGTTAGGTTTAGGCCAGGAATTTGGAGATTAGGTAACGGCACTTGGCTATTGTATTAGGAACGAAAAATCGGATTTGAGCCAACCTGGTCGCACATTTATGGAATTCGGAATGATCGTGCGATCCCATGCCAACTTAGCTACAAGCCGCACACTTGTTAGAGCACCATGTTGATGATCAGGGATATCCATGCTTTTGACAAGCTTATCGGCGTCTCTCTCCTAAGGTGGAAGAATCTTCGAGGGCTTCCGCCTAAAAGCTGAAGGACGGAGGAATTCTTAGTCCTAGGAAGAGCTAATGGTATAACCCTGTGGTAATGGTTAGGAATTCGGACGGAAATTACAGACTTAGTATCGATTCCAGAAAACTAAATGAGGAGCCAAAGAAAGACGCATATACAATGCAAAACATTAGCACTATTTCATATAAGCTTTCCTGCGCACGATATATTTCCAAGACTGGCTCAAGCCTGGCATTCCAGTCCAGAAAGTCTGTCATGTATGGCGTTGGAAAATTTCATACACTTGGCCTGTGCTTATTTTAGCTTCACTAAAATTGAGTTTGATAAACTAAAATAAAAATTCCGTACCCTCTACTCCCACCGATGTGATGAAACCGACCTCTCTGCGATAAAGCACAGATGGGATGTACTCCTGGAACTTGGTGCTTCTAGTAAAAACAAAGCCCTATTCGGAGAGGCATTGCAAAATGCCGTTAGAACACAGGAAAGGTGCGGCAACTAGAACCTCGTGCCCAACGCCAGATCCGTGATCTGGATGCTGCAACAGACACCGAAGAAGTCAGATTGGCTCTTTAATCAATTCTGGGTGGAGCATCTATGGAGGCTGTCACAGTCAATATAACGAAGACTGATTTCCGGGGAAGCCTTATGGCACTCGCGGAAATTCGGATTGCTGACGCCAACAAATTGGTCAAGCCGGGCCATATTAGGATCAGTTGGGTCAGTTGTAGGGTGCGTTTAAAAGTGAGGGCCAATCCATGCTATCGCTGCTTCAGATATGCAGATGGCTGCAAAGGCGCTGATCGGAGCCGTTTTTTGCTGGAAGTGTGGCGTATATTGCCACATAGCAAAGTCATGTGTGGGTCAAGCAAAGTGTGGATCCTTCAGTATCAACCGGAACAGTGGTGGTAGGAAAGTCTGGAATGCTAGGAAACTCAGTGCAACTAAACTTCTTTACACAATCGTTGAGAAGGGTGGACGTATGCTGATAGAACAAGCATGTACATCTGCAGCAAGAGCTACCGTGGAAGATCTGGCAAAACGCACGACCAACCTGATCGTGCAAGGATTTAATGCTGCAATGCCTAAAAAGGTCCCAAGATCTGTAAGGCCGCCGATGAACTGGCGGACACAGAAGATCGCGGAGTTGAGCATTGTCTGCTTCAGGCTGAAACGGAAAATTCCCAGAGTGCGCAAGAAACGTCGGGATGCAGTCTAGGCCAACAGGGACTACCTGAATACGAAGAAGGTGCTGAATAGAGCCATCAATGAGAGCAAGCACCACAAGTGGGCTGAGGTCAGAATGGCCGTTGGCCAAGACACTTGGAGGCTTGGCTATCAAATTGTAACGAGAAAGTTGTACAGACGCAAGCCAATTGCAGCCATCGAGCCCAAAATGATAGAGGAAATTATTGGGGTGCTATTTCCCAATCATCCTATCTGAAACATCAGAGAGGAAGCGCTGTCTGAAGCAGTTCCGCTTTTCACCAGAAAGGAACTGTGGATAGCAGCCTCCGAAATGGCATGTGGTAAGGCACCAGGTCCTGACGGCATCCCGACGAAGGCAGTTCGCTTGATAACGAAGGTGCATCCATTTGTGCTGATCAACCTTTTCAACGCTTGCTTATATCTGGAATCTTCTGTTGAAGGTGGAAAAAGCAGAAGCTTGTCCTGTTGGACAAAGGAAAAGGGTCCCTGGTTAATGCGTATTCATACAGACCACTCTGCATGCTCGACGTGATCAGAAAGCTCCTTGAAAACATGCTGCGCGCCAGATTAAGAGCCGCAGTACAGGCAGCACGAGGACTTGCTGAAAGCCAACATGGTTTTCGGCAGGAAAGATCAACAGTAGGAGCGATCAAGGAGGCTCTTCAAGAAGTTGAGCAAGCTTGGAGCAAAAACCATCGGTCCCGAAAAGTTTCCATATTGTTCACCTTTGACGTTAAGAATGCTTTCAATTCGGTCAAATGGGTTGATATTCTTGATGTCCTTGAAGGAGGTTTGAAATCTCAGCGTACCTCCTACGTATACTGGGCTATCACCTTAGCAGCAGGCAACTCTCCTATGAAACGACAGAGGGAGCAAGGAGCACAGGAGTCTCGGCAGGAATCACTTAAGGGTCAGTGCTTGGGCCCAACCCCTGGAATGCTGTCTACGACGATGTCCTACTAATGGACCTACCTGACGGCGTTAAACTGATCGGGTTCGCCGATGATCTGTCAGCAATGAATTAGGCGATCGGAAGAAGTGACAAGGCTCCTCATTGAAGAAGTCTCTAGGAGGGTTAAGAACTGGCTACAAGCCCACGGCCTCCAGCTTGCCACCAGTAAGACGGAGGTGGTGGTTCTTACTAGGCAAAGGTGGTTTAGAAAACCATTCATTGTGGAAATTGTTGATCACGACGTCGAATCTCTTAATGTGTTTAAATACCTTGGAATCTGTATTGATGAAAAGCTTTCTTTCGAGATCCAAATCGCGAAGGCAGCTGGGAAAGCTGAAACTATGGTCGCCATGCTGTCAAGGCCTATTCCGAGCATAGCTGGCCCCAGAAGCTGTAAGAGGAAGATTTTTATCAGCGTGGCAAACCCCATCATGCCTTACGGCGCAGAAATTTGGGCAGACGCTCTCAAACTAGAATGCTATAGGAAGAAGCTGTTTGCTGTTCAGAGGAAAGGAGCCTTAAGAGTGGCATGTGCTTACCGATCCGTATCCGTGCCGACGGTGTTGATCATAGTGGGATGTATCCCCATTGATCTGCTTGCCGCTGAGAGGAAAAGGTTTTATGAAGGCATGAAACGTATCTCAAATGGGAAGAACAGTGGAAATCGGACGAACAGGGTAGGTGGACTGCCAGGATAATAGGCGAGATAAAAACGTGGGTCAACAGGAGACATGGGAAAGTGAATTATCACGTTACCCAGTTTCTCTCTGGCCACGGTCACTTCAATGCATATTTATTCAAAAGGAAAAAGAAGCCTAGCCCTAGCTGCGACTATTGCCCAAATGAGGCAGATGATGTGGAATATACGTCCTTTAAATGTGCCAGATAGGCAGAGGAAGAGCTGACTTGTGGCTTATTGACTTTAAGGTTTAGTGGGTAGGAGCCGTTCGGTAAGTCCCACTCTCACATTCGTTCCTTGTGGTCCATGCTTGTGGTCCCTAAAGTTCGAATGTGGTAAGTGCATGAGTATTTTCCGTTCTTTATCCTTAAAAAAAACTCCCACCGATGTGACGAAGTCGACCTTTCTGCCATAAAGCATCGATTTCTTTAGATCAGACAGTTTTCTAAGTCTCGTGAGTACCATGAGTATCCACATAACCTTATGTGGAGAAACCCAACAGATTCAATCTACGAATTAAATAATCTTTGATGATAGCCTATAAGGTAGAGGATGGATACTCCCTTTTTTAAGCATCCTCTCATTATCTTCCCTCTCACATTGCATCCGTGGAGTGATGATTGAACAACACCACCACATAGCATAGATCGTATCCTCCTATTAATAGTGGCTCCAACTTTTGACAGGTTTGAGAAGGTCTTTGGAAACTATGGCCTTGATTATAGCACCTTCCCGCAGCTTTGAACCGCCAATAGCCGCGAGAAGTCATGCTCTTGACTTTTCGCCTGCGCAGATGACGGCCATATTGTTATCCTTGTAGCGGCAGTCTTCGAACTCCGAGATGATATCGCCAAGTTTGATCTTATTCTCGATAGCCGCCTCAATGGCTACAGCCTGCTCTGAGTTGAATTTCCCTTAAAGGGAATTCTCCAGAACAATGACCAGTTTCGAAATAATCTTAAGGGCTAGGCTATAGGAGTCACATAGATCAACGACCTTACCCCTCTTAGCCTTCCTGTAAGGTGTGCTATCATCGGACCAAGGCCGTTAAGAAGTCTCCGGCTGACAAGTTACTTCGCTTTGCAGCAAAAGTTGCTGGTGTTGGTACGTCGTTTTGGCAGCTCAACTATTCTTTTTTCTGGTGGCCTCCTCGGTTCCAGCAATCACGTTAGCATTTCATCGCTTACGGGCCTACTTTGAACTCCATCCACAGCTCCACCACTTGATGTGCTTAGAACCGCGTCCACTCCTTGTTGTTTAGAAGGAGATTCAACCCCTCCCTGAGTTTTCATCTTCTCGGAAGGAATGGGTTTCACAGAAGGTGCCACTGAGGTTTCTCCTCTATGTGTTTGATTTTAATGAATTGACCGGCCTGCATATTGACCCCACGTGTAGCAAGGGAAATAGAAGGTCGGTCCCCATAGACACCTGCTTGTCAGGATAAGGCTTTATTTACTGGGGTCACCCGGCATCACAGAACTTCGTTATGAGACACCACTACTTAGTGGCATTCATCCCTAGGCATGGTATTTCCATACCCGGGACTGAGAATTAACTAGGAGTCGGCAGCTACTTCGATGGTCGCTTCCTGGTCACACTACTGCAGTTACGTCACACCTCACTAACCGCGAACATCTTACCTTAATGAGGCCTTATGCTCCGTTGTCCAGGTCGTCGTAACCCGTGAGAGTTCAAGGCCTCCTTATTTGAGCTAGGTCTAAATCTCACCATCCATAGAGCAAAAAATCTGCTCGCTTCGCGGGCACATTCTCATCGCGCGCTTCGCTCGCAAGTTTCAGCGCGCCTAGGGCGCGCGTCCGCTGGATCCCACGCTTCGCGCTCGATAATGTATTAGACTCGCGCTTCGCGCTCGTACATTTCAATAATTATGCAGATTTGAAAGTGGATTGAACAAATCAATTTCTTTTAGATCCCGGTTAACCAATGCAACCTCATATTCCTAATTTATCACGTAATTAGGAATAGATCAAGATTACATTTCTCAAAGCTCTGTTGGCTTTAAGGTACACATTCTCATCGTGGCACTCGCGCCTTACGCTCGACTTTTGACGGAAGTTTTATATGTACGTTTATTATCTAAGGTACCTGCACAAGAGAAATCGAGTGCGCTGTTTATTATGCAAACAAGTTTATCGAGGGCCAATTTGATCCGTTCATTTTTTGGTGAGTTATCATTTTACAGACGGACGGACATACGAACACCATCGCCAAAATATGATTTTCGGCTTCAGGGGGTCCTTAAACGTAGAGATCCGTTGAAAATTAAAGATGTGGAATTTCAGGTGATGCTAATACTTTCTAAATCATAAATGATGAGAAGGTAATGAAAAATTGTTGATCAAGTATTGATGATTATGTATTGATGATCTTGTAGGGCTCCCCAGAAGAAAATTTTTTTCTCTCTGACTTTCTTTTTATTCGTGTGTTATTTGGCTAAAGATTCTCATTATGGTTTCTAATTCTGAATTTTGAGAATACCACAACTCTGACAATTTTATTTTCATAAAAAAGAAATCATTCAGATAAAGTGTTCCACTTTTTACGTACTACAAGAAGAGATCCTTCCATTTTTTGGTCTTTTTTGGTCATTTTTATGATCACATCAGAATTCCTCCTTTCGAAACCTATCACAGAAGATTTTTCTTGTTTCTTCTGTAAAATTCTATTTCTGATTCGTACTAAGTAATATAATCAGTACCTGAGTTTCTTCTTCCGTGTGTCTGGAATGATACTTGCAAAAAATAATACCGCATCGCTTCCTTCTTCCCCTCCTTAAATCTAAGTTTGAGAGGATACTTTTTGTCACGAAAGAATCCTTTTGCAACAACCTTCATCTATTCTGCAAACACCCTGTATATTCGCAGATTGTTTTGAAACGGGATATAAAATTTTGTAACAAATTTTATACTATTTTGTATGAGGCGAGCTTTTTATGCACGTATAGTGTTCTTCTTGGGATAACACATAAAAATACGCTACAGGGTGTCCCAGTATTAAAAATACATTTCTATATTTTTGGATTGAGAAAAAATGGAGTCGAAAATAATAACGAAGTTTTTTTGCCAAGTTGATAATTGTCAGGTTATTAACAAAAGAGATTAACCAATCAGAAGCACGCGTTAGATATCCGAGAGTGTGTGCGTGAAGGAGTTCAGTTCGAATGATTTCTAATTCGTTTACTATTGCAGTAGGTTGTGAGTGAACACTGCTGAATTCTGTAGGAGTCACTCAAAGTCTGGAAGTTTTCCAAAAATCTGTAGAATTATTTCGGATTCTTGTAAAATTCTCTAGAAATCTGTGAAATTCTTCCGAATGATTTGAGAGGCCCGTGATCATTGTTGAATTCTTCAAAAATCTATTGAATTCAAGAAGCTTTGGAAAAATCTGTAGAATTATTTTGAATTCTTTTAGAATTCTCTAGAAATCTCTGCAATTCTCTTGAACTCTTTAAGAGGTTCGTAAATACTGCTGAATCTTTCAGTGTCTGTGGAATGTGTGTAATCCCTGTGCCTTCTGTGGAATTCTCTAGAAACCTATAAAATTCTCTTGGATTCTTGAAGGATTCCCTAGAAATATGTGAATTACTCGTCGATTCTCTAGATTTCTCTAGGAATGTATGTAATTCTTCTGAATCCTGTAGAAAACCTGTAGATACTTTTGAATCCGGCATCACTCCCTTCAGTTTCAGAGAATTTTCTGAATATCTGTGAAATTCTCATGAACTCTTTCAAAATTCTATGGACATTTGTGAAATTCTTCTAAATTTTTGCAGAATTTTCGGAAAATATGTAAAATACTTGTAAGTTTTCTAGGATCACCTAGTAGAATACTCATGTATTTTCAGAATTCTCTAGAAATATGTGGAACTCTCTTAAATCTCGTAGAAGACTCGAGAATACTCTTTGAAACTGAAGGGGCAGAAACAGAATTCAACAGTATTCACGAGTCGTCTATAGAATTCAAGAGAATTCCATGAATTACTAGGGATTCCGACTAAAATTACGAATATTTTAGATATTTTTGGATAATTCTGCAAGAGTTTATAAGAATTCCACAGAATTCTAGAGACTTCCAGAGGGTTCACGGGAATTCCACAGATTTTTAGAAAATTCTTTGAAACTGAAGGGACTTATACGTAATTCAAAAGCAGTAGCGTAAATAGCCTTTCGTCATGGGGGGAGGGGGTATCCATCTGACCCTTCCCCCTATCTTCGTCACTGTTCGAGAGTGTTTACAAGTCTTCTACAGGACTGAGGAGAATTACATACATTCCTGAAGAATTCTAGGAAATCGACGAGCATTTCACATATTTCTGGAGAATTCTCCAAGAATCCAAGAGAATTCGACAGGTTTTTAGAGATTTCCACAAGAGTTCACGGATATCACACACATTTCACAGGTACTACAAAATTCAAGAGTATTCACGAGCCTCTTAAAGAGTTCAAGAGAATTCCAGAGAGTACTAGAGAAATCTAAAAGAATTCAAAATATTTCTACATATTTTTCCAAGACTTCTGGAATTCAATAGATTTCTGAATTGTTCGACAGTAATCACGAGTCTAATATAGAATTAGAAAGAATTTCACATATTTCTAGAGAATCCCACAAGCATTCTAAATACTTTTACAGATTTTTGAAAAACTTCCAGAGTTTGAGTGACTTCTACAGAATTCAGCAGTGTTCACAAGCCTTTTGAAGAATTTAGGGGAATTTTTGAAATTGGTAGAGAATTCTAAAAGAATTCGAGCTAATTCTACAGAATATAAATATCTCAACCCCTTTTCTTTTGTTACAGAATCGAACGTTTTGGGAAAAGATATTTGCTCCAATTTTTGAATATCGCTTAGGTGTGAAACTGCACCAGTCACTCACAACCTACTGCAAAAGTAAACGAATTAGAAATTATTCGAACTGAACTTGTTTACGCACACACCCTCGGATAGCTAACGCGTGCTTCTGATTCGCTAACCTTTATTGGTGATAACTCGATAATTATTAATTTGTCGAGAAAACTTTGTTTTTATTTTTGACTCCATTTTTTTTTCAATCCAAAAATATAAAAATGCATTCTGAATGCCGGAACACCCTGTATATGTATATGTTAGAAAGAGTTTTTTACTTCTTCTGGCCCGAGTCTTTCTACACATGTTTGCAATAAAAGTCTAAACTGATTGTATATTTAGTGATCAAATTCTTATTCCCTCTTCAAGAACGTACAAAACATAAACCGAAGATAGACGTTTCCCTTGTTTCCATACTATTATTTAGGTGACGGAATAAAAGAATAATGGTAGGCTTGAAAAATTTTTATATGTAGAATCAAACAAATTGAAACCTCTTTCAGCTCTATTTGCTTTTCTACCAAACTAGGAAAAAAGGCATTTGACAGGAGACATGATTTTTTTCAGAGTGTTCCTCTTTTTGATGATGACAATAAAAATATGTATTCATGCACAAGGACCAGAAATTAGTAAGTAACGATCTAATTAAGTATGATTCCTCAACAATGATTCAAAATTTTTCCACACGCTGCAGTATTCTAAATTTTGTCAAACTCTCAAGTGGCTGCACATTTTACATTCATTTTGTCGAACATATTTCACGTCCTAAAAAGTTTGCATTGAAAATAGATCCAAACCTATCAATATTGTGCACATACTAATCCTCGATTTGGAATAATTTTTGCTCTTGTACCTATGAATCGTTTGAGTAACTGAAACTTAGCTGGAGTATGAATTGAAATATAAAAATATAATTCAGGAAATTGTTTTCAAATGAAAATATGAACATGTAATGTATCACAATAGAAACCAAACGTCTACTTTAACCCGTTGAAGCTTACCATAACTTTTTTCATGCTTGCCATATCAAATATATTCTATTCTTTTCCGTTCTGATCCAACTTTACCGACTTGTATATTACTTGGAACAAATCTACAAATATGATTTTTTTGTGACCTCAACAAATGATTGAATTAAATTATAAATATGATGCATTTATTTGATTTTACATCTATTCACAGCTGTCTGGAAGTGTCCTGGTAACAAAGAAATAATTGTAGAATCAATGTGTCACTGGAGGCCCATGGTATACAAATGTACGAGAAACAAATGCGTCAAAGAACTACCAAGACGGAAACTCCCAGTTGTGAAAAAGAAACATCCTCATTGACCTGAATACATGTTCCTGATATCAATGTCAGATGCGATTATAATAAAAGTTTAGTTTTGATTTGATGTAGTCGTAGCTCCTTTACAAAACGATGCAACGACCTTCTCCATTTCATTTAAGCAGGAGCGTGAGATAGATATAGGACATGAAAAAAATTTGATTATGTTTTTTTCCCATTGCCAACAATAAATGTTTATTGATTCTATAAAAATTGCTGCTCATTGTAGTAATATGGGAATCCCATGTTGGTGCAAAATTATGGACTACCCAATTGGATGGTTAGCAAGATATGAGGAGCAAGAATTTAGCGCAAATATATGTAAGGGATTCATTCAATTAATATAATTACAATCGCATAAAAAATAGGAACAGAAAGGAAAATATCTGGCTTCTCCTGAGAAGGCTTGTACAACTTCTCCTTAAACAGGAATCTTTCGATAATGATTTCCCCCCTGCAGGGTTAATAACTGCCTTTACAACTAAGTTAACATGTTTTGTTTATGCTGCTTCTTTCTGACATCTGTTCCCTGCACTTTGGATGAAACTAAATTTTTTCTTTTCTGACATCTCTCAAGAAATCTTAATAAAAAAATTCAATGAGGTCGAATCGAATGCTCTAGGTTCAGATAATATTTTCATCGTGTTGATCCGTCTTGCTTTTTGAGTGATTGGTCCTATTCTCTTGCATATGTATTGTAACGGGTTTCTATCAAAATTGGTAACTCAGGCTAATGAGCTTATTCAATAAAAGCAATCAAACCTATTAGGTCTGTACCATGATGTCTACACCTATTATTATTACTATCTGACCAAGAGATGATCCAGCATGAGGAACCGGTTCACGAAAATGGTCGATTTTGACTTACACGAAGAAAAAAGTGGGAGTTATGATCGCCCGAGTAGTGGTGCTCGCAGCGCCACGAATGCAGGAGTATACACCTCCCGTCCCGGGCGGCGCACGCTCTTGATTCGGGAGCTTTATGCTCCCTCGCATCGAGTGACGTAGATCGAATCAAGTCACTCGATGCGAGAGAGCATATAGCTCCCGAATCAAGAGCGCACGCCACCTAAGCCTAGACTTTTCTCTCCGTGTTCCTGTCAGAGACACTACTCGAAAAGACTGAGTCCACGAGTCTCACACTTTAGACCCGCGAACAACCCACGAAGCTCGTTTTTCTTTTCTTTAAATAACTGCCGGGCGCCAGGCAGGAGGACTCCTGCTCGAGCCTCGCAATAGCTGACCCTGTCACTTTTCTGTTGGTTGGCTAGCTCGCCATACTGTAAAAAGGGAGTGGGAACGCGAAATAGAAACAGAACATAACACTGGAGTGACGAAAATAAACCGAGCGCCTTTTCGAACAATTTTCACATTCATAATTACTCAAAATAGACAGATATAATTAATCGAAAATCACTCCGAAAACTGTCTTCTCAACACTGGAGACCCTTTCAAATTAGTTACACATAGACGCTTGTTCTTCTTAACCAAAATCTAGGTAAACAATTTTGTTCGGGTTCACCTTTCCCGCAAGCTACCACCTGAAGGAAAATAAGCTCAAAACCCGTGTCTTTCCTTCCGCGTGGCACAACAGAGACTAACGACAGCAAATTACCTTTTGGCAAAGCCACCCCAATTGCGTCATAAAATGGCCACTCGAGACACCCATGTTCCAACCGACGGGACGCCGACTGGCGTCCTTGGACCCGTGTTTATGATCTGAGAGTCGAGAAACGCTAGGCCCGACCAAACCAAGGTCGCACCATGCGAGCCGAACGCTCCGCACTCTACTCACACGCACAGGGGGTTCTCAAGCCTCCGAAATCCCTTCTAATTACCCTGCACGATACCCACAGTTACATGCGGTCTCAGCCGAGATTTCGACCCGCCGAGATTTCGACCCGCCGAGACTTGCGAGACCAGGTTAGAGGTGGAAGAGGATAGTGAACTCAACTTAGGGGCACGCTGCCTACTCCAATTGCCAGTTCCGGTCCATCCCGGGCTACCGCGGTTTGCTGCTACAGTTCCTTCACCCTTTTCCTCGGTAACACTTGGTTGCCGCCACGCCTGAGCCACATTTCCAATATTGTGTCCGGAAATCGTCTGTTCGTTCGTCTTCCGGCATCCTTCTCCTGGATCCTCTGTCGTTCTCCGTGCCTCAACATTGATTGGCTGTGGGACACGGAAGGGATCCCATTGGTTGGATCTACCATTGCGCGGAAAGTTACACTGGTGGTAGTCACACGGTGTTTTTTAGAAGTAAAAGTAAATCTGATCTTCCAAACGGGCATCAATCTTCCTATGCATCCTTCTCTATGTGAGTGAACCTTCAAGCTTTCCAACAGATAGATGACAAGTCTATAGGAAGTTGCATCAAAAGCTTTCTATTAACAATTAAAGACCATTGGCAGACTGCGCTTGTAGTTTGCAGCGTCTTTGCAGACGCTTCTGTCGATCAGCAGGTTTTCTCGGCAGCCTGCTGCACCTCTTTTCGATCCTTGTTGTTCGTAAATCTTTCTTCACTCAGGTTCAATCATACGAACAATCTTATCATTCAAGGTAGATGTAAAGATCTGATACAACGTGTTCAGACAAGCTATTGCCGTATACTTCTTTGGGTCAGACAAGTCATCTTTCTTCGTTAGGAGTACAGTTCGTCCTAACACCAGCTACTGCGGAAAAGGGATCTTGGACTTTAAATATGAGGTGAAGATGTGGGCCAGATGTTGATGTGTAGAAGTGAACTTCTTCCGACAAAACTTTCCTGATACAATCTGGACCAACAGCGGAATAGTTCTTCATGTCCTTCATTGCTTTCTTCACCCTCTCAGCAGTGATTGGTGGGCATTCCTTCTCGTATCTCATAAGGTTATTGCACAGCTCCCCGGAACCTATGATGTTCTAATGCCTTCATTCAACACCACGTCACCTCCTAGAGTATACGCTTTTAGAGCGCACGCAAACTTAACAAGCGAAGCTCTGCAGGGGTGGACAATTCCCTCCTAAGCTACTCTTGGAAACAACAATGGAAACTCAAAAGTCAAATCCAGTTGTAAATGCGGTTCAAAATGATTGAACGTGCAATGCACTCGACAATGGTACGGCAAGTATTGCCAATCGTTTTAGAGTTCAGAGTGCTGGATAAGATGAAAACACGATGAAAAACCGGTGGAACAATCGACGTTCTTTATGGACGGATCTACTTGATGCTGACATGCTTAAGCTATGATGCCAGTATTGTTCCTGTTCGCAGAGGTAACATGACGTGCCTGCACTTTCTATGGTGCCATACACATCCAAAGCTCTCGCAGCTTTCATCAAGTGTTGAGAAACCGTGCCGTTACCCTTTCATGAACAAGAAATGTATGCAGAATCCCTCTTCAACTGCAGTGAAATCAAGCTGCAGACGAAAATCAGGAAGGGACATTACCACCAACTGCTAAAACAAGGCATTCCCGAAAGACAATAACGATTTTAGAACAAGGGGGAACATTAGAATTCAGGTTCCTCCCAAGCCTCATGATATGGATGAAATAGATGCTAACCTTCATGAGGATCTTTTGGAATATCTTGATCTCTGGACCATCACTTGTTCAGTTTATGATGCGGCGAGAGCTTTGGCTGATTCTAATGGAAGGTGCGAACTATCTAAACAAACTAACTTAACAAAAAGATTGGATGGGCAAGGCAAAATTATTATTATATATA
>WSXT02228190.1:0-16438 GCA_011762715.2 Neuroterus valhalla | reverse complement strand
CAAAAACTCATCTTCCTCGAAATTTTGTTTCTTTCTATTTAAAATTGATCCCTTATAGTGGAATTTTCATCTTTTCTCTTTAAATTGCAATATTTGGTAGAACTTATTTTATCTTGGTTGAGGTCACCAATTTTGTTAAAAATTCTCTTGAGATATTAAATTAATCCTTAGGAATCAATATTTTTCAGCGAAAATGGAATGTACTTGGTAGAAAGTTGAACTAATTTATTGAAAATTTAATTTTCGGGCTTGAAGATTTAATTTAAATTAATTTGATATTAAATTCCGATATTTTTCGGAACATTCGTCTTCGACCTAAAAATGTAATTTCTCCATTTCTGGATGATAATTGAACATTTGAATTCGAAAACTGAACTATTTGTATCAAATTTTGTTTACTTTTTTGAAAATTAAATTTTTTGTAGCAAATTCGTCCTGTAACATGAAAATGCAATTGTTTAGTTGTAAAAAAATCGGGTCTCGTTCAAGACTAACTGTTTTGTTATAAACGTGTTTTTTGGTCGATTCCAACATCCCTTTTGAAATTGAAATCTGGTTAGAATATCAGCTATTAATTTTCCACTCCATAAATCGCCTTTTTTGATGAGAAAATTAAATTTCTTGGTCCAAAATTGATATTTTTTCATGAAAATTCAACCTTTTGGTCGAAAATCATACTATATTGTCCAATATTAGAATTATCTTAAGTTTAAATATAAATTATTTCATTATTCATTTAAAGTTCATTTTTTTCTGTTGAGAATTTAACAACTTTATTAAAAATTCAACAATTTGGCGATAAAGTTCAATCTTTTTTTCGGCATTGTTTTATTCATTCAAAAATTCATCTTCATCACCAAGGAAGGGCAACTGCTCAGTGAATGATTGAACTTTTTTGGTCGAAATTGGACTAATTTGGATAAAAATTGCAAAACTTTGGCGAAAACTCATCCTTTTTATTTGAAAATCGAACTATTTGAAAAAAATGCATCGTGGTAGGTTCAAAATTCGACTATTTTATGTGAAAATCCAACAACTTGGTTAGTAATTATAAATTCTTCTGTTTCGGAGAAAATTCGTCTTTTTGTCTCCAAAATTGAACATTTTTTGTTCCAAGTTCAAATCTTGGGGCTAAAAATGGAACTGGTATGTCGAAAAATTGTTTTTTGGTTTGATAAATCAACTGTCAAGTCGAAATTTATTTTATTCTAGAAAAAAGTACAATCTTCGTAAAGCCTACAACTCACTTAAAGGCCTTCACAATCGAAAACTGAAAGATTTGTTAAGTCTATGTAAAGATAAAATAATACCGCCCGCGTATCACGACTTTTATATCGTTTAGAGTGAAATTGAGCGAAGGAAATGAACGCGAATGCTACGAATTCAGCTTTATACTATGGTTTAAAAAAAAATTAATTGATACACATTTAAAGTAAATATCCTGATGTGTCGCATTTGATAATTTTAATTTATTGCCTCTTTATATATTTCTATAATTACAGTTCATGAATTAAATATTGCAACTTTCAAGACCTGTTTATTGTCGTTCTCGCACAGAACTCACCTGAACGAATGGAAATCTACTCATAGCGAGTTTGACTTGACTACTGTTATAAAATTAACAAGAAATTTGTCTAACATAATTGATACAATGGTATTAAAAATTGTTTTTTTTTTTTTTTGTAATATTCACCCATTTTATGGAAATTTAATTATTCGTCCAAAAGATGAACTATTTGGTAGGAAAATTCACTTCCTCGTTGTAAAATTATATTTTAAGAATGGAAATACAAGTCTGTTGTTTTTTCATAGTGAAAAAAAAAATTCGGAAAGCAGTTGAACTTTGGACCCAAAAAGTTTCATTTGAAACTAGAAAGTTTTGTTACAGCAGTTTGAAAATAACTCAATGAGTTTGATGATAACTTTTGTATTTCAGTCTCTTAACCATTCTCTCAATTTTCTTCAATAATTGTCATGCTCAAAGAATTTCGTTTTCGTTGTTTTCAATAAACTCTCCGTTTATTGTTCCCCTGCTTGAATTCGAACTCGTTTGTAGATAATTCGTCTTATTGGCTTCAAAATTTATCTATTTTATTCGAAATTGCAGAATTTCCTTGACAGCAAACTGACGCATTGAAATTCAATCATTTCGGCAGGAAATCAGCCATTTATCAGAAAATTACACTTATCAATTTATATTCTTCATAAAATTGAACGTCTGGATTCCACTAGCCTCTACGCTTAGGCTAGTAGGCAAGGGAGGGGATACCGCGGTGCGTGTAGATCTTTCCGTAGGCACGGAAAAATGTTCGCGCATCGCGGTATCCCCTCCCTTGCCTACTAGCCCGAGCGTAGATGCTGTTGTTGAATCCAGCCGTTCAATTAGACTCATTCGGTTATTGGCCAATTGGGTACGGAATTAACTTTCCTGGTGGAAAATTGAATTTGTGGGATAACGAGTCACCTGTTTCGTAGATTATTCGTATAATTATCTCGAAAATTGAACAATTTAGTCGGGAATAATGTTGAAAATTTAATTATTCTTTGTTAAGGATTCAAAGATCAACTTTTTGGTTGTGCAACCCCAGAAATTTTTTGAATGTCCAAAGGATCTCCTAAGTCGGCCCAAACAAAGTCCCAAAAGCGTTAACGGAACGTTAAACGTTTTTGTAACGTGGTTTTGCCCAACTTATAACGTTGTCGAGAACGTTCCTAACACGTTTTTTGCTGCCTATCTCCAAAAAACGTTTTTGGGACGTTCGATGCTACGTCTTCAAATGTTGTGCCTACTATGTCGGCCATTGGTAATAAACATTGTAAATCCTTGGAAACTATAATTAGGTGTATGCTTTCGTCAAACCTGATGTCTCGAATCAATAAAAGGTGCTGCCATTAATTACAATCGAATGGAAATATTTTGTTCCAAGAGGATATTATGTAAACCGTCTCTTCCAATCGTAACCACAATCGATATTTCTTTCAAATGAATGTTTCATTCTTCTGATCCGAATACTTATGTTTTTGTTGAACATTACGAAAGTAGTTGTTGAAATGTAAGCGAATCCCTAATGGAAATGAAGATTTCAAGAAATCCAGAAGAAGAAAAAAGAAGGTTGGAATAACGTGTTTGCAAAGTGTCAGAAGGCTCAAACACGACGAACATACTCGTTGACACAAGGCCAAGGGGATCTGGAGATGAGTGAAAGTAAAGAGACGAGGACATCCTTTAAAAGTGGCTCCTTTCTTCAATTTTGATACGTTAGAAATGCTAACACTAGCGAAAAAATATATGCATGATAATTAATTCCTAAAGACCTTCAGCTGAGCGCACATAACATGATGAGATAAGCAATGACAACTCTAATTGGCTATTAATGATGAGCATTATTCTGAGTCCCTTCAATAAGCATAGTTCCGAATATCGTTTCATATGGCGCGAGAAGTGCCAAGTCCAATTTTAAGTTGAGCAGATAATCAAAGTACGTTTGGCAAGAATAATAATTAGCACCTTATACTCAAGCCTCTGGCGAATTTTCAACCCTTGGAACACAAACAAATTTTGCTTGATCATTCCTGACTGAAAAAAAACTAGTGAGGCCATTATCCGTAGCTCTCTATAAAAAGGTGACTACATCCAGATTGCTAAGATGTTTGGAATTTATATCAGGGTAGCAGCGATGGAATCAACTCGGTTCTTTGAATCCTACAACTGGTTTGACGAAAGCCTTCAACAGGAGCAGACAAAGAATTTGATTTCTCCTATTACTATTTCAAAAGTAGGGGACTTCATATTGAAGTTTTGTTGATAAATTCAATCAATTGCTTCTTCCATGATCTCTAAAGATTTTTTGTCATTATTCTGATCAACCCAAAAGTTTCCTATTCAGAATGGGAATGAGTTTTTGGTTCCTGCTAAAATTCCTGGTCATTCTCTATTTTTTTCCGAGACTGAAAAAATTCCCAAACTGAACAGTTGCGGAGAAACTTTGAAATTCCGATCAAGGTAACAGCGGTAGGATCCGTTTTATTTTCCGAACCCTAAACTCAATTTAAAGAACGTCTCTTTTATTTCAAGATAATTTTGATATTGACAGATGTTATTTAAATGACTTCAGGCTACATGTTTGAACAAAGGCACATGGTTGCGAAGGAAACACCATAAATAATTGATGATTATTGACACGCGGAGAACCTTAAACTATTAAGTAGCAAGAAAACTTCGAAGAAAACCAATGTGGCAGCGGTGGGATGCAGTGATTCTTTTGGAATTCAACTCTTGGTTTGAAGAATGTCTTTAATAATTCCGAAGACAATGCATTCAAATTATTTGTGATCATCCTCCTAATCGGAAAAATGGCGTTACGATAGGATGATGGTTGTCATGAGCGAGAATGTTGATAAACTACACCATACCATGAATGGTTTTTGAAACGCACAAAATCCGCTGAAGAAAATCCGTTGTAGAAAAGTTTAAAACTCTGATTGAGGTGCCACTGACAAGATGCGAATATTTGGAAAGATAAAAAGTCTTCGTCTGCTTAACTTCTCATATAGTAGTGAAGACATTCGATTCAAATTACTTTAATTTATCTCTTCAACCAGATGTATGTGGTTGCGGAAGAGTCCTGGTTGTTTTACGGAAAAAGATTAAGACAAATATTATGTTTAATGATCCATACTAACAAGTTTCAGAGATTTTTGGGATTTTATTTGAATTGGCTGTGGTAGCATGCATACATTTTTCAAAAATCCTTCTCTTGGTTCCGAAAAAGTCATTAAACGTCACAAAGACATGCTATTCAAGTGCTTTCAACTTATTTTCTGATTCAGAAGCATGTTTTTGTGGAAGTGCCATGGTTGTTTTGCGCAAAGAGATTATGACGCATTTAATTTTTTATTACACATGCAGAAGCATCGAACTAACGCGTTGCGAAAAAACTCTAAAATTCGAAATTCAGGTGGCAGCGGTTGGATGCAAGTATTCTTTTTTCAGTTCTACCTTTGGTTTAAAAAACGCCCCTGAAACTCGTGAAGACATTGTTTTCAAATAATTTTCGTTTTTTCAATCAAGAGTATGTGTTTGCGAGGAAATTATGATTGTGATGCGCAAAAGGATTAAGGAAGTACCCTACACAATCAATGGTTCACAACACGCATAAAAGTATCTCATAAAAGAATCTTATCGAGAATCTCCTTGCAAGAAAATCATGGTTACTATACGCAGAGGGATAAACGACTCAACCGAAACAATTATTATGCAATGAAACATATAAAAGCACCAAACTGAAGAGTTGCAGGAAAATTTTCAAATTCCAAAAAAGGTGGCAGCGGTGAGGTGAACTTATTCGTTCGAATTTAATTTTTCGTCCACTTAACGTCTTTAATGGTATCATAAGCAATGTGTGCAAGTGATTTCAATCCATTTTTCACATAAAAGGCATGTGGCTACGGAAGGAGTATTGTTAATATACGCATCGAGATTGGGAAGCTACCCTTCACATTTTACAGCTTATGCCACGCACGCAGGTCCAAAGTAACAAGTTACGTTTAAGAAGAGTCTCCAATGGTCTCAAAAACAATTAAAGTACCCACGTGATTTCGATTCATTTGTTGAACCAGAGGAATGTGACTGCAAAAGAACCATAGTTGTTGTACGCAAAGAGATTAGGAAACCACTCTATAAAATCAATGGTATTGACGTGCCCATTACCCATGAACTGAGAAATTGCGAGAAAACTTTGAAATCTCGATAAAGGTATCAGCAGTAGGATGCCCTTATCTATTCCCACTTCGTACAATTTCCAAAAACAAAGGCATGAGGTTGCAGAATAATCATGGTTGTTATACGCAAAGAGATACACGAACCAGCCGACGAAATTGATGTTCAGTGATACGTACAAGAAGCCTATACTCGGAAGTTGCAAAAAATCTCCAAAATTCAGATCATGGTTACAGCGGTGGGATGAACTTATTTCTTCGCTTTCAATCATCCGTTCAAGAAACGTCTTTGATAGTCTCAAAAATGATTTATGTAAGTGATTTCAATCCACTTACCCATCAGAGGCATGTGGTAGCAAAAAATTATGGTTGATATACGCAAGGAGATTGGGAAACTACTCCACACAATTATTGATTATTTATTGATCCGCCGAGGAGCCTCGGATTGATAAATTACAAGAGAAATGAAATTCCAGCAAAGGTGACAGCGGCAGAATGTATGAGTTTTTGTCAAATCCTACTTTTGGTATGAAAAACGTCTTCAATAGTCTCAGTAACAGTGCATTTAAGTGGTTCTGATCTATTTCCCAGATTGGAGGCAAGTGATTGAAAAAGAAATGATGGTATTTATACGCAAAAAGATTGGGAAACCACCTTACAAAAATAATGGATAACGTGACTTGCAGAAGCCCCAAATAAATATGTTGTAGGGGAACTTTGAAAATGAAATAAAGGTAGTAGCGTTGAAGTAGACTTGTTTGTTCGATTTTGGTTTTCCGTTCAAGGAATGTCTTTAATGATCTCAAAAACAATATATGTTAGTGATCTCAATCTATCTTTTCCATCAGAAGCATGTGATTGCAAAAGATTATGGTTGATGGTTATTAGCACAAAGAGGAGCTCTGAGTCAAGAAATTACAAGAAAAATCAAGAATCACAATCAAGTTGACAGCGGTAAAATTCAAGAATTTTTTTTCGAATTCTACTGCTGATTTGAAATACGTCTTCAAAGGTCTCAAAGACAATGTATTCAAGTGATTTCAATCTATTTTCCAGTTCAGAGGCATTTGGTTGCAAAAGGATCATGGTTACTATACGCAAGGAGATTAGGACACTATCCTACTCAATATTTATCAAAAAGACGCTCCAGAACCCCAAGCTAATGAGTTGCTACAAAACTTTGAAATTAAAATAAATTTGATAGTCGTGGGGTGCATTTATTTTCGATTTAAATTTTCTGTTCAAGAAACGTCTTTTATAGTTTCGAAAACCATGTTTGTGAGTGATTTTAGTCCATTTTTTGAATGAGGAGCATGCGGTTGCAAAATAATCACGGTTGATATACGCAAAGAGATTGAGAAACCACTCCACACAATTATTAGTTATTGGTACACAGAGGAGCCTCGAATCAGGAAGTAACAAGAAATGTTTGAAATTCCAGCTAAGGTGAAAACGGAAAAATGCAAGAGCTGTTGTCGAATTCTGGTTTGAGGAATGTCTTCAATGGTCTCAATGAAAATGTATTTAAGTAATTTCGATCTGTCGCTAAAATCAAAGGCATGTGGTTGCGAAAGAATCGTGATTGAATCAGATGTTCTTCTACGTCTGAGAAGTCAAAATTTATAAAAAGGAAGGTGGAAGAACAACAACGTCGTTGTTTGCAACTCAAGCCTATCGGCCCTTTTATTAGAATAAAATACAAGTGTCTAACAGAGTTGAGGTTCAAACAACACCTCCTGTTGTTCTTTCACCTCTCCTTTGATTGATAGAATCATGCTACGCAAAGAAATTAGAAAACCACCCCACGCAATTAATGATTAATAGGACGCGCAGAAGCCTTAAACTGAAAACTTGCAAGAAAACTTTGAAATTTGGACAAAGGTGGTAGTGATAGGGTAACCTTATTTGTTTGATTCCAATTGCTCGTTTAAGAATCGTCTTTTAGAGCCTCGGAAACAATGCATTTATATAATTCCAACTCATTCTTTAAATCAGAGGCGCGTGGTTGCAGAAGATTATGGTTGATATACGCAAAGAGATTGGGAAACCACCTCACACAATGATTTGCACACAGAGTCCCAAATCAAGAAGTTACGAGAAAATTTTGAAATCCCAACTAAGGCGAAAGATGCAAAATGCAAGAGTTTTTGTTCAATCCTACTTTTTTGGAATGAGAAACGTCTTCAATGGTCTCAATGACAATGTATTCAAGTGATCTTTATCTATTTTCCAGTTCAGAGGCATTTGGTTGGAAAAGAATCATGGTTGTTATACGCAAAGAGATTAAGAAACCACCCTACACAATTAATGGTTAATGACACGCACAGAACCCTCGATCTAACAAGCTGCTTTGATTGCTCACGTTCACTCACGTGCGAGGAGAGTGACACATAGAGTGTTGGTTTGTTACAAACGCTCTTGTTAGCTAGTACCGCCTCAACATCACATCATTAGAATACCTTGCAGAACTGCTTTTCTAAACCGACCATGTGCGAAACTACTCCGAGAGATATGAGGCTCGTCCACTATTGACTTGCTGAATACCACACTTCCTACTTTGATCGCTATTCCAGTAATCCAAATTATTTAGCAATTACATTTTCCAATTACTTCACGCCTCATGCACTACGATATGACCAAAAGAGTTTGATTTCTGTGCTTGGAATTTCCTACTGAGGCAAAGGAATTCTAATTTATGGAAACATCAATGTCAATGAGGAAAATTTCAGGATTGGAATAAAAATAAGAGCCCCGAAGAATTTTTCGCTTCCAATTTCTTCGTCTGATAACTAATCGGAATGTTATTGAATATATTAAACTTCCGCTGGATAATTTTTTCAAATGGATTAGCACAAATATAAAATTTAGAATTACCAGAGTAGAGTACCGAAATATTAAACGGTTGCATATCTTCCTGATTATCAACTTTATATCAGAATCTGAAACTTTTGCGAATGAAACATCAATTTCCAGACTTCTTGCATATCTCTCAAGGGGCTGTTGTTAGGCCTTTCATCAAAAACCGTAGTTTTATCATGACCAAAGGATTATTTCAACTTGTTCAGATTTCAACCAAAAAATATGAAATTTTCGCCAACATGAAGAATTCTCAATAAAACAGTCAACATTTGAACCGAAAAGAAGAATCTGCAACCAGAAAGACTAAGTTCCTACCAAAACGACGGATTTTCCACAAAATATATCAATGATTACACAACTACACGAAAAAAATCGACTTTAGCGTTAGGAGGTCACTCCGTGTTTAACACTTGTTTTTGTGGTCGCTGAATACGAATCTGAAGTCCAAAAAACCATAGCTTGTCAGGTTTTCGAAAGGACCTCAAAATGTCTTCAAAGACACCCTGAAACGGAAAAGTATAATGCTAGGCTAAGTACCGCACCATGTATATTATACGTTTTTTGGGTCGCTGAAACCGAATCCAGAGCCCATTTTATCCCACCACGTCAGATTTTCGACATAACCTCAAAAAGTTTTCACAGGCACCCTAGGAAGAAAAGTAATGCTATTTTGATGTGAGTGCCGAGACATCCAAAAAAGTTTTATTTGAACCACAAAATTATACGTTTTCAAACAAAGAACAAATAGTTACACTTCCATGTGCAAAAATATTTCCCAACAGGAAGGAAACCAAATTTTTAACCTAATTTGAATTCTCAACTGAAGAGATGAACTAAAACTGATGATCCCTAGGAAAAGACACAGTAACTTTCTACTCCGCAATTTAATATTTCAGCAATAAAGATGTATATTCAGAAAATTTGATTGAAATTTATGTGAAAAAAAGGACCGATTTTCAACTTCCTTGAGATTTGAACCCAGGACCATTTGCTTGACAGGCGAGAGCTTCTAATTATTTATTTGTATATTTGATATTATTTGAATCAGTTCGATTTCCATTGAACTTTGAGGTTGATGATAAGAGTGATCAGAATAATGATTGTGGTAACCCACTGACATAACCAGATGTAACCAGTGCGGTTTTAAACCTCTCGGATAGAGTCGAGGATTACATTCACTTCCTCATTTTCCCCACACATAAATTCATGTTTTTAACTTTTTATATCACACATATTTTTATTATTAATAGCAATGAAAAGACAATTTGCAATAGGAAGTTATTCATCACATAAAAAGACTATTCTCAACATCATTTTTGCAAATCATGATTATTGGGAATGCTTAATAAAACTTTTGGAATAAACTTACAAATAAAACAGATGAACACATATGTCTCGAATATTTGCTTGTTTGTAAAACATAATAACTCAGTGGAATTGTTCTTAGTACAGGAAAAGTCAAGATTTTGAGAATAATATCTCTAAAGTATGGAAAATGAACCTTATTTTTTAATAAAGCCACTACTCTCCAGAACATAAATTATGAAAATTTTTTATTTTTTACAGCGGGCTTTACAGTGTTTCTCCTATTTATCTCTCTAACTCTTTTCTATCACTTTCAACTAGAGTGCAAACTAAATTGATTCAACGCAATAAAGAACCCAAACTGTTTTTTGAAAAAATTTTCTTTTTGGTTAGGAATTAATGTTTATTTTATGAAAACCTAAATATTTGTTTAAAAATTTACTCTTTATAATAAAGATTTTACAATTTTGATGTAAAATCATCGTTTTTTGTTAGAAATTGAACTATTTTTTTGCAAATCTTTTTTCTACTTCTTAATATCATATAATTTTTTTCCTTTTTGACAACAATTTTCTTTTATTAAGAAGTGAACTCCTTCCTCTGAAATACATTTTTTTATTTTGAAAATGCAAATTTTTTGTGGTAATTGCATTCTAGTTGGTTGGAAATACTTAGAGGCTGTCCACAAAATACGTTACTAATTTTGAGCTATTTTCGACTATTTTTGTTCAAAGAAAACAGTTGAATTTTCAACTCGAAAGAATAGATTTTCAACGTAAATGGACAAATTTCAAACACGGAAGTAGAATTCGCGACAATGAATATGATTTTAATAAGATACATGCATTTTTAACAGATGCTTTCAACTTCAAAAAGAAATAGCTTGATGTATTGTACAAAAGAATTAAATTTTTCACCCGAAAATATATTTCTCACTAGAACAAAGTCTATTTTCCTATGAATCAGTTCATTTTTTTTAGACAAAAAACAATTTCCTAATCGAATATTTTAGTTACAACCAATAAAGATGAACTTCTATCGAAAAACTTCATTTTTTAACCGGAAAAATAAATTCTCCATCAAATAGAAGAATGATTTTGTCCGAAAAAGACGAATTTAACAAAATGAATTGTTTTCATAAATAATGTTCAATTAAAAAGCCAAGAAGATTATTCATCTACAGCAGAGTTTGAATGTGAATAAAGAAATATTATTTTCTAACAAAAAATTTCATTTTTCCACCAAACATTTATGCTTTCGAAAATTCAGCTGACCATGAAAGACGAATTTTTTAGTAGAAAGAATGATGTTCTACATCAAAAAAGTCAGAAGTCTAAAAGAATATATGATTCAAAACAAGACTTGTTCATTTCAAAATATTTTTATTTTCAAATTAATATTTCTATTTTCCTATCAAGTTTTCGTTTTGATCAAAAAGGTCGAAAATTTTATACAAAAACAGTTGAGTTCTACCGCGAATGATGAGATATAAAAAAAATTTGGAATCTACAAACAACATAGTTTAATAAGCAACTAAACAGTTGCTTTTTTTAGCTAAAAGAGATCAAATTTCACACAAAAGATCCATCTTTATTAGAAAAGATGAATTTCCGAAGAAACAAATGATTTTCAACACTATTACTTTTAAATATTTACTCCCAAAAAGAAAATGTTGAATTTTTTAACGAAAAAATAAATTCTCAGAAAATATGCGATAGCTACTATTTCAAAGCGAAAATATTATAATTTAAAATATAAAAAAGTCTAATTCAACCAAAAGAGATAGATTTTCAACGAAAAGTTCGCATTTTCAACCTAAAAGAATGGATTTGAAACATAAAAAGATAATGTTATGTTAATGTTTTTGTCTACTTGGTCTTATCAATATTTAAATAATTAATTATTTGAATATTGTTTTTTTTTCTCCAAAGTTGTGAAAACACACTTTGGGGGAAAAAAAACAATATTTAAATAATTAATTATTTAAATATTGATAAGACCAAGTAGACAAAAACATTAACATCATAACATAAATAGACATGCCTGGTCAAAAACTGTAACATCAAACTTAAAAATAAAAAGATAAGGTTTTTACTCAAGACGATGAATTTGCAACTGGAAAATAAAAATTTTCAATCAAAAGCATCAATTTTTAACCAAAAAGTAAACATTTGGGATAATTAATTTTTGAACAAAAAAATGAAGTTTTGACAAAATAATAGTTGAAGTTTCAACTGAAAAGATAAATACTCAATAAAAAAAATAGATTTTGAACAACCGCCTTCAACAATAGGCCAAATATTTAAATTATCAACAAAATATGGAATTTAACCATATGGTTGGACTTTCAATCCAACAAGAATAATTTTGAACCGAATAGATAAATTTGAAGTCTAAGAGATAAATTTTCAACAAAAAATTTAATAGTGACATTTTCGAATGAAACAATTGATTGAAATCAATAAATTTTGATTCAAAGGGAAGAGTCTTGAACCAAAAAAAAATCATTTTTAACAAAGAAGTTTAACTTGACGAAGCAGTAGAATTTTCAACCGAAAGCGATGAATTCCGAACGAAAAAAAGAATTAAGAAGCAACCAAAAAAAAAATGTATTCCTTAGGAAAATTAGTTGCATTTTTGTATTAAAGTGTATTATCACATTCGGAAATACACATGAAATTTAAGATAGTTTCTCAAGACCAGAAATGTTTTTCTTTTTTTCAAAAATTCATCTTTTCGCCGTGTGAGATAAGACAATTTCATCGAAAGTCCATGCATTAATGTTCAATATTTCAACTATTTCCATTAAAGTGAAACTAGTCGCCTGAACAAAATTTTTGTTTCTTTGATGATCTATCATCTTCGTTAGGAATTTATTCCTTCCGTTTGAAATGTAACTATTTGGTCGGAAATTCAACTATTAGGTTTGGATTTTATACGGTAATTTGATTGAATAATTATTCTGAAATTGATATTTGGCACCTTAGTATTTAAATATTCATTTGAAAATTCATCTATGTTGTTAGAAATTTGACGATTATGTTAGAAAAAATTTAACTTTTTTCCAGAAATCATTTTTTTGTTTGTATTTGGGCTAAAAAATTCAGTTTTCCTAAGAGGAATTTTATCACGGTTCATCTTTTGTGTTGAAAATCACAATAATTCGTTGACATTCGATTTCTAAACAGAAAATTAACCTATTCTATTTTTGGTTGAAAATTCATTTTTTCGAGGCTAAAATCACACTATTTAGTTGATTTGATGTATTTTGTTAAAAATCCGTTCGATCTTCCCCATAACATGAATGTTACTGGACACGAATAGAACCTTTTCAATGAAATATAATTGTTTGTATTTGAGGATTACATAATTAGGATTGAAATTCAATTTTGGATTTTTCCACATGATAAGGGTAGAAATTTCAATCCTGATGATTGGCTGAAAAGAAATTGGTCAGTCCAGGGAAAATTCTTGAAAATTGAACTATTTTCTTGAAATTGGAAAGAATTTTCATTTTCTTCGCTCAAAGTTTATCTTAAAAGTAGGGAATCCAAATATATCTTTGAACACTCATGTATTCTGTTCGAAATTCTATTTGTCAGTTAAAACTTCATGTTTTTGATCGAAACTGCAAATGTCTGGTTGAAAATGATTCAGTTTCAATTGAGATTTCGGTGAGAAACCTCCTGATAGTAAATTGATAATTAATAATAAATAATTATTAATTTATTCATATTTCTGATAGGAAACTTAACTTCTTATTTGACGATTTATATATTTTGTTAGAAGTTTGTCTATTTGGTTGAAAATTGGAAAATCTTGTCGAAAATTTAGTTGAAAATTGAGCGATTCAGTTAAAGAGACATGTTTTTTGTACAAAGCTCGTATTGTTCAGTATAAGATGGAAATTTTTGTTTGAAAACTTCCCTTTTCTGCTGGAAATTAAACGATTCCGAAGAAAATGGAATTGCTCGTTAGAACTGTTTTTGTCTCTGATCAATGAATCATTATTTTAGTTGAGAATTGATTTGCTCTGTTAAAAATGTAACTTTTTTGGCGAAACTAAAATTTAGTTGATAATTCGTCTTTTTCAGCCTAAGATTGATCTTTATATGCAAAAAATTGGTCCTCGACGGTCCAAAATCCAATTGTATAATTGGAAATTCATTTATTTTGTTCAAAATCGAACAATTATGTTAGGAAATCATACATCCTTTATCAGCTGCAAATTCAACTCTTTTAATGAAGATTCTTATTTTCGTTCTAAAAATTTGACACTTCACAGGAAATTCATTTCCTTTCTTGACTGAAGAATCGTTCTAGGTTGAAAATTCATCTCTTTTGATGGAAATGTGTCTTTCTGGTTTGAAGATTCATTTCCTTCGGTATACAAACTGCATCTTTTTTTGTTTTTGATGCATGTATCCTTCTATCCAAGTCTTAAATTAAATTAAATGGTTGATTTTGTGAATATTGATGGAAACTTGTTTTATTATTCGAGAATAATGTTCCCAAACAAAGATAGAACTGTTAAGGTAAAAATTATTGGATTGCAGTTGGAAATTGGAAAATTAGTTGAGAATTAATGTTTGAATATTTCTTTAAACTAGAGAAAACTGTTTTAACCAGGAAATTTATCTCTTCTAGAAGAAAATCAAACAATTTGATCAAAATTTATATATTCTGTCAGATATTCGTCTTTTTGCTATAATCTTTTCGATTCAAATTTTACGTATTCTGTTCAAAATTTATTTCAACTTCAAAGAACTAATCTTTTTGGCCGAATATGTGTGTTAGGTTGAAAATACATCTTTTTAGTAGAAAATTGAAATTCTTGATCAGAAATTTATGTTTTTTTTCTTCGGATTTCAACTATTTTGATAAGAGTGAAACTACGTTCTTAAAAATGTATTTTCTCAATGATGATTTATTATTCGAGTAGGAATTTCATCTCTCTAGTTGAGAATGTAACTATTCCCTTAAAAATTGAACCATTTAGTTATAAATTTTTCTTATTTAACGTTAGGTCAATCTTTCTTAGTTTTGAGTTGATCTTTGACGGTTCAAAGTTCAATCATTTTTATGAAAATTTGAGAATGATTTTCAAAAATCCTGAATTCTTTTTTAGCTGCAAATTCAACTATCTTAATAGAAATTCGTCTTTTTGGCCTGAAATTTGACACCCTGCAGACGGTATATCTTTATTCTTCATTGACTGGAGAATCATTTTTGATTAAATGTATTCTTCTGAGAAATTGTCTTCCTCAGAAAATTAATCTTTTTGGTTGAAAATTTACCTTTTTTGCTCAAAATGAATTACCTCTCAATTCAAAAATCAATTCCACAATACAGGGGTTTACGGTACAGTAGTTACGCTACTGAAAAAATTTAGCATTCATAAAGAAAGGGAAATTGAATTTCAGTATCCAGGCTAACTGAAATTAAAAGCAACTTAAGTAGGTAAAAAGGTACCATTCAGACGTTCAGTATTGCTTGCTCTGGGAAATCATAAAAGATATGTTTATCGCTCTACTCTTACTTCAATGGAATAATTATGTTTTTGTGTAAAATATCTGTTAAGTAATCCTTCTTCTACTAATTTCTTGATTATTACACCAAGTTATACATTTCTACTCGTAAAATTTACATAACACCTAGTATTTAGTAATAATTTGGAAAGACTCAATTGTTCGAAAATGAAAAACATTCAAGAATAAAATGTATTTCATTTTTGTAAATAAAAAGAAACTCAATATTTGGAATATCTACAAAATATAAGAAATATAATATTTTTCAGTAAACACTTACCCTAGAACTCTTCCCGCTTCGGCGCTTCTGTAAAAATCGCATCTGTGGAGAGGTTTTCTTGGATCGTTCGGGGATCTTTGACCAGCTGCTTGGCAGAGGGTACGGTATAGTTGGAACTGCAAAACTCCAGCAACAAAATTTCTGTAATCAAAAAATTGAAGAAAACGTTTAATAAAACTATAGGAAAAAGTTGCACAAATAAAATTACATGAACTCCAGCTTCCCACATGCTGATCATTAAGCACGTTCAACGCTCTCTTCCTATTATATCATCTATCATTAACATTATACCAAAATTATCGGCACGTTCGTCCTTGTTTAAAAATCGGTTTTCACGTGGTCACAAATCGAAGCAAGAAAAATTTTGTGAATAAGTTATAATAATTTTGCCCCACGTAATTCGATCAACTACAATTTTTAGATGATGGCTTCATTTCACATGCATATTTTGCATTCTTATGTGTATGTTTGCCTTCGTTCTTATTGTCGTTGTTAAGGTTGTTGGTGTTGCTGTCGTCGTTGTCGACTGTATTCCACATAAATTTTGAAAAACTTATCGAATTAGATTGCTCTTTGGCACACATTTTGAGGGAACAAGAAGAAAGGTCAAGTTCGTTAACCAGCCTTTGTACATTCTCGTCAGAGAAGGTATTAGATTTGTGAAAAATTTCATGATTTGTTGTGTGTGTGTATGTGTTTGTTGTCGTGCGTGTGTGCGCACGTGCGTGTGTGTGTGTGCATGTGTGAT
>WSXT02228179.1:0-16439 GCA_011762715.2 Neuroterus valhalla | reverse complement strand
AAAAATTTTTTTTTTTTATATTTGAAATCTTCTTAAATTCATTCATATTTCTACGAATATATATGGTAAATTTTATTGATGTAATAATCTGTTATTCGATATTATATCATATTTTTGTTGGAAAACTTTGAGAATTTCCTATAATAAAAAATACATTATATAATAATAATAATAGTAAATAGAAGGTTTTCATAGAATATTTTCTTTGAAATTACTCATTTTAATGATTATTTACTATCAACCTATTGACACAAAATTTGAAATTTGTAATCCAACTAAAATTTCAATTTCAATCGAGGAACATAATATATTTCATTTCATTAATAATTTTATATTTTATTATTCATTTATTATTGAAACCATCTGTTAATTTTTGAGATTGTAGAATTTTTAAATTTGATAACACTATAAAATATCGGGAATTTTATTTCTCAGGAATTTTCACTCACCTTTTCTTACCACCAATATCTATAATTGGTAATAACATAAGAAAAAAGTTTATCAAATGAAAGTCTTTTACTTTATTCATAATTTTTAATTCTATTATTTGAAATTTTTTTATCTTATATATTCAAATATTATATTATTTGAAAAATCGCGCTTGCCGTATATTATATAATTTCAGCAATTTTATTTTGGGAATTATCTGTTACGTTGACTTTTGGAATTCCGTTACATTATAGAATGTAGAGAATTCAGCGATTCGGATATTTTATAATTTCAAGAATTTTATGTTTATTTTTTTTATTTTTCGGTAATTTTATTCCCAATGATTTTCAAGTTATTCCATCCAAACAGTTAAAAAATTGTTTTATTTATTTGATCAATTTATTAATTGTGTTATGAAATTGCCGGAAAATGAAAATCTTGAATTGAAAAATTCCTGGATAATAGTATTTTTTACAGCTTAAATTTCCATCGAGTTATGAAATTTCTGAAATAAGAAAGTGTGGAATTGAATCGACGGAAAGCAGAACCGAGCGAGCGCTCGACTTAGTAGGAAAGGGAGGGGATGCTGCTACGAAACGGAAGAGGCGAACGCCGGTTTCGAATGTTTTTAATACGTTTTTCAAAACTAAACTCGCGATATCTTTGAAACTACAAGAGGATTTTTCAATAAAATTTGCACCCAAAACTCTTCAGCCTCTAGCGATGCCGTCAAAATTCACAAATCATTTTTTTGTTGACATTTTTTAGACATTTGCGAAATTGACCATTTTTTTTAAGTCAATGAAGGAGTTTTTCAGAAATTTTGATAATAATCGATTGACTATTACAACAATTACATCAATAAATAAACGAACGCGTCGCTGCGGTAGAACAAAACGAGCCTGAATGACTGATTTCTGGATAATAAAACAACCATTACGTGGACCAAATCTTTATTAATCATTTTTCTACCCTAAAAATATTATCGAAATATAATATATTTAACTTAAAATTTTTAGAATACTTAGTTTATTAAATGAAATTTCTAGTTTCCCAAGGTGTAATATCATCTATTTGTCTCCAACGTTCAATATAGCGCAGTTTGAAAGAGAGGTTTTTAATTATTTTTTATATACATATGCAATTTTACACTTCTTCTCAACATTAGTTTCTCAAAAAACTCACACATTTTCGTGAACTGAACTTTATTTCTTTGAATCAACTTTTACCTAATAGATTTTTTTCGCTACCACTTTTGGCCGGCTTGACAGAGACTGTTTCCAAGTAACTCTCAAAATATTTCGTACTCTTTTCGCTCACATAGACCGGTCAATTTTCCAAATTTTTTTTTTCTCTTTCGAAATTCCTAAATTTGTAGGCTCTGATGCCATTTTAAGATCTTCAAACGAGATTGATTTTTCAATGAAGAAATTCTCTGGGACTCCATCGTAGTCTCAAAACATTTCCGAAAAAAAGTGCACAACGTTGGTAAACAAAAGAAGTTACCGACGAACAAAATAAGCCTTGAAAAGTGTCGCGCAATTCAACCTCTACTGCGTCTATTCAAGTACATATATCATACGGTTTATATATTATATTTCGATAATATTTTCAGGGTAGAAAAATGAATAATAAAAATTTGTTCCATCTAATGGTTGTTTTATTATCCAGAAATCAGTCATTTAGGCTCGTTTTGTTCTACCGCAGCGACGCGTTCGTTTATTTATTGATGTAATTGTTGTAATAATCAATCGATTATTATCAGAATTTCTGAAAAACTCCTTCATTGACTCAAAAAAATGGTCGATTTCCCAAATTCGAAAAATTTTGAATTTCAAGGACATTTTTCGACGAAATGGTGAATGTTTCGTTTATAATTAATTATATGCCTAAAAAATTATTTGTAAATTTTGACGGTATCGCTAGATTCTGAAGAGTTTGGTGTTCAAATTTCATTGGAAAATCTCTTGTAGTTTCAAAGATATCGCGAATTGAGTTTTGAAAAACGTATTAGAAATATTCGATACCGGCGTTCGCCTCTTCCGTTTCGTAGCAGCATCCCCTCCCTTTCCTACAAGGTCGAGCGCTCGCTCGGTTCTGCTTTCCATCGATTCAATTCTAGAATGTTCGACAATGTAAAATTCCCGAATTTAAACAATTGGAAAAATCTCTTCTAAATAAAAATATAATTTTCAAATAAAAATGTATTGGTGGAATATTTTGATCAATGCAGATATTTCATTATTGTATTTTGAATAAATACAGAATGTTTATCGAAAAGCAATTCTCCTAATTGTTATAATTCAGGTATTAGACAGTAGCAAATTTTTTAGAATTTGACAATTTTCTTTTGGCTATTTCATTCATCTGAAATTCTACAGTGCGGGGAATTCTTTTTTGCGGGATTTTAAGGACGTCCCAAATAAATACGTTTTCAGAACTTTTCTGGATGGAGAATTTTTATTTTCCGATGAATTGCTGTAGTTCTGATAATTTTGCACTCGTTTCAATTTCTTTTTTTAAATTTCGCAACTGATTGTAAGATAAAAAGAATTTTGATGACAAAAATTCTGGATTCTAAAATAGTTATCTACCATTCTTACCTCTCCAATACAGAAGAGCCTCGAATATTTGTATACGATGGATAATTATTTTTCAATAAATAAAAAATTTATTGTTGAAGGAAAATTAATAAAATACAATTTTTTAATAATTTTCAGTGATTCTCGAAACTGCCGAAAATGGGTTTTCCCGTTCGGAACATCTTGTAATTGACAGTTTAGATGTGATTGAACCAATTAAGAGTCTCATTGTTGTTCTTCGCCAAAATCAACCCGAGGCACATCTTGAAATTTATGTCGATTGTCTTTATCAGGGAGAAATTCCCATAAAAAGAACAATGAGGGAAATGTCAGAAATCGAGAATGTATCTTCTCTCAGAGTGGTTAGTATTATTCAATTAAAAATACTCTTTGAATTCTAAATAAATTATTATGGGAATATTTGAAAAAGTATATGTTGCTCTTGGTGGTCCGGAACCAACCTTGAGCTGTAGGTCTCCCTTACTACTGAATAAGTGGTAAGGTGTGTAAATAAGTAGAAGGAAGGTAACATAAAGACTCTTGAGCGCTTAGAAGGGAGAAAGCATAAACAAAATATTGTTGCAATGAAAGAAAAAAACAAAGTAATGTTAGGAATAAAGAAATAATTAAAACAAAATAAGCTTTAAAAAGAATAGAAATATAACAAAATATACTTAGAAATATATCAGTTATTCTCAATTATCATTTGATTGAAATAAAATAATTTAATTCAAATTCATGAAATAATTTTCTACGAATCATTTTTGCGCGTGCTAATAAATGAATGAAGTAGGCTCGTCCGTGATCTCGTGTTCCAGAAAAAGGGTCGTGTGGGCATTTAACCAGGTGCCCACGTGGATTCCGTAACAGAAACAGCATTGCATTAATTCAAGATTTCACGGCCTGATCTCTTGAGATACCTGTATATCGTGAATTTTGCAATCGGGCTGTCAACTGCGATTCAAGTTAAATTTACAAAGAAAAATTGGTTTTATTCATGACTTCAGAAAGATTTTCCAATTTTTCAAATTTGAATTTCGCGCCAAATTATGCAGCTGGCAGTTACTGGTCAGTTTAGGACGTTTAGGGAAAGAGTTTGCGAGCCTAATTTGAAATTTATTATTACTATTATTACTGCAAAAGTCTTTGAACAATTCTATGGAACTGAAAAAAGGATCAAAAAAGTATCTTTTTGAAGGAAGAAGTATCCTTAAAAATAAAAATATTAAAATGCAGTCTTCTTGAATCAATTGAAGATTAGTTTTTAAATGAAAAATGACTGTTAAAAATACTCTGAACCACTAACAAAAAACATTTGTTTTTCTACCCAACCGTTGAATTTCCAGAAAAAGAAATAATTTTATGAATTTCTTCTTCTTAATTTTGAATATAAATAATGAATCTTGAACCCAGAGAAAAGAACATTCCAATAAAAAAGTTCAAATTTTTACATGCGTTAACCAAAAAAAGATGATTTCTCAGACTGAGATGTGATAGCTGATATTTAAACTTTACCAAATTTCAATTTGAAATAAAAAACAGTTGGATTAAACCAAAAGCGACAAATTTTCAAAGAACTATTTAAATTTTTAATCAAAACCGAATAGTTTTCAACCAACAAAAAAAATAATTCTTCACCAAAATATAAATTTTTCTGTTAAAATGATGAATGAAAAAAAAGATAAAATTTTGAACGAAAAATATGATCAGATGAATTTTGTACTCATAGAGATCAAGTTTTGAATAAAAAAACGGTGTTCGAGAAAAAAGTAAAATTTTTAACCTAGAGAGATTAAAAAAAAAAAACAATTTTAACCAAATCGTTGGAGCTCCAAGCCAAAAGATGAATTTTCTATAGAAAGCATTTAATTTTTAACCCAAAAATATACAGTGGAATTTACAAAACGAAAATATGAATTTTCAATAAAAAATGTAATTTCCAATCATACCTTTCAGTTTTTTACTAAAATAATTCAATTAACAATCCGAAGGGACGAATTTTCGGAAGAACAGTTGAATTTGCAGCCGAATAAATAATTTATAACCGAAAAGTATAACTTTTCAACAAAATTGTCAAATTTTCAACTAAATGATGGAATGATCAATAAAAGAGTTATATTTTCAACTGAAAGGAATTAATTTTCAAACCAATATTTAATATGCAATATTCAACCATAGAAATCAATTATTAATTGTTGATAAATCGAGTATAAAACCGCGAATCGTGTTCGGAAAAATAAATTTTAAAAAAAAATTCTGTAGTGATCAAAATGTTTATTTATGAAATTCTTGTGCGAGAATTTCTTGAAAAATAAATATTTAACACTCGTTTTTTATCAACATTTTTTCTAATTCAAATTTTTACTTGGTAAAAATTTAATTCTTGAAATTTTGGAATTACGGAATTTTACATTGAAATATATATAATTTTTCTTTAAAAATATAGTGTTATAAAAAGTATAGAAACTACGGACCCAAATCCAATAAGGGAGCGAACGAGAACGCGAATAGTTCCAGACAATGATTTCTATAAAGTTACTCAACTGTCTAAAAAAATGTTTAAATAATAGTTGCACGAGATTTTGAAAAATTAACCTCAAGTAATCTTTTTGCTAACAAATTCCCCTGTTTCACGTTTCACGTTGAAAATTCGAATACCTAATTTTTTGTTGAAAAGTAATCTTTTTATGTTGGGATTCAAATCTTTGCTTATAAATTTATATTTTCTGGGGAAATTAATTATCTCAATTCGTCTCAAACTTATCACTTTGATTGAAAATACAATTTTTGCAGTTAAAATTTCAATTCTTTGGTCCAAAATTAATATATTATTTCAAATATTATCCTTTTATATTAAAAAGAATCTGTCAAAGTGAAAATTGAATCACTTTGATCAGAACACGTCTTTTTCGATTAAATTAAATTATCTTAGATTTGAAATAAAAGTCTTTTTTGGCAGAAGCATAATTTTTTTCCATTGAAGATTTATAATTTGAAGTGATATTAAACTTTTTTATTGTGATAAAAAATGTAACTATTTTATATAAAATTCGTTATTTTCCTGTAGAAAATGAAAGTTCCCAACTAAGAACTTAAAAAAAAAAATCAGTTGAAAAGTGATCTTTCTTAGTTGACATTTTCAAATTTTGTTGGAAATCAATGTTGTTTTTTCATAGAAAAAATCAAATATCTTGGTTGAACATCCATATTTTCGGGTTGGAATTACCAATTTTTTATAGAGAATTCGTCTTTCTAGCTTGGAAACTTCATATTTTGTATAAAATTTTGTCTTTTTCTTCTCAAATTTATTCTTTCTGGCAGCAGTTAATCTTTTTTGGTAGGAATATCAACTTTTTGGGTTGAAGTTTAACTATATTTCATAAAAAAAAATCGTGTTTCCTAGTAGAAAACTGATAATCTTGGTTGATAATTGAACTTTGGCGGTTAAAAATCAAATTCTTTGGTTGATAATCAAATCATTTTGTTAATAAGTTATTAATTATTTACTAATTAATTAATTATTTATTATTATTATTTATTTATTTATTATTATTATTAAGTCTTATTGATTAAACAGTATTTCGTTGCAGTTGGTCATCGAACTAATTTGTTGGAAATTCGGCTCATTGGATTAAATCAAATTTTTATTTAACAACAAAATTTTTCCTGTGAGAAAAAACCTTCTTTTTTATTTAAAGATTCATTTTTCGAATTAGTATCTAATCATTCTAATTGTAGTTGATAATGCAACTTTTTTTTGGGAAATTCGTTCTTTTTTGTTGTTGAAAATTAATGTTCTCAACTAAAAAATTCGAATCTTTCGTTGAAAATTCGAATTTTTTTTGGAGAAATGACTTATTACAGTTTAATATCCATATCTTTTGGTTAAAAATACAACTGATCCATAAAAAATTAATGTTTCTGGTATAAAAATTTCTTCTTTTTTGGTAGAAATTCCATCTTCATTAAATGAAGTACAACTATTCCGTTGGAAATTAACGTTTCCCCGTAAAAAAATGATCATCTTGTTTAAAAATTGAAACATTTTAGTTGAATATTCATTTCTTTTCTTCAAAATCGAATTATTCCGTATTCTTTTTATTTGGAAAATAATCTGTTGTAGTTGAACATTAAACTACTTTTTGGGAAAATTCGTATTTTTCTGATTTAATTCAATCATTCTAGATGAAAAATTGAAATATTTTCGGTAGATAAATTATTTTTCACTTCAAGATTTATTATTTAGGTTAATATGTATTCAACTATTCTAATTGTGGTTGAAAACGTAGAAATTTTTCGGAAATTCGTTTCTTTTCGGTCGCGAATCAACTTTCTACACGAATAAATGTTTTTATCTGAAAATTGGAATAATTTATTTCTGGTTGAAAAATGATCTGTTCAAGTTGAAATTTTGTTAAATTTTTTCTTCAATTAATCATCTTCGTTGAAGATATATATTTTCGGGTTAAAATGACTAGCTTCGTGGATTGAAAATTTATCTTTTTAGGTAACAAATGCCAATATTTGGTTGAAAATTATTGTTTCGGTTCAGAATTTGACTAATTTGTTGGTATCTTCAAGTAGGAAGAAAAAAGAGCGCTCATGAAAACCCAGTAGCTATTAAAAAAAAAGTGAATGCAAGTATAAATGTCATTCACTCGTGTGGAAAAAAGTGAATGATGAATGATGAATGGTTCATGGGAGTTTATGGAAAAAAATGTATGAATTAAATAACAGTTTTTCTCTTTTTGTCATCTCGTCCTCCAAACAATTTAATTTATACGATACGGGTGACGCTCTGCTCGTGGGACGAAGTCTATCCAAATATGGCTGTCAAGCACTTCTAGGTTTATGTACTACACTCCACAGTAACTACACAACGCCTAAGCACTTGCCTAACCCGCAGCCGTGACCAGCATCTCGATTTCTTATCTCGGAATTTAAACATGGGACCATTTATGGCTCTATCCTTTCTCCAATAGATTCCATTCGAAAAATGCATCCTATCAATCTTCCTTTATTCACACAATAAATTGTCAATCTTCAGCCTGCATCAGCCTCCAAGAAATTAATTTAAGGAAAAACTGCTCCATCACCTTCACAATGCTCCCTTTTCCAAACAAGAATTTCATGCCTGCTATTTATTGACAAATATAATACGCTTTTTTTAAACTTTGTTCTCCTTTTCCTTCTCTTTTTACTCCTTCTTTATTAATACTGCTCACATTTCTATGCATTCTACCTCCGTCCATCCTTTTCCTAGTTTCTCTTTCTCTAAAATCCTTTCACCGTTCTCTTTCTATACTCCCCACTCCTTCGTTCCATTCATACAACCATCCTATACATGATTCTATGTCTCCTCTACGCATTTGAACTCTCCATTTATTCTTTCAATCCTTTTCTCAACACATTGATATTTTTACTTCATTTCTTAGTCTCCATCCAGCTATTCTTGCCCATCTCTTATACCCTTAGTCTTTTTCAAGATATTATCGCAATCCTCCCCTCCTTATAATTTTGTATCGTTTATTGTATCTTGATCTCTCTTTATCTGCTACTTGCATTTCCTTATCTTTCCTTCCAATTCCTAATAGCCTCTTTTTTCTCTGCTCCTATACCACCGTCTTTGAACAAATCTCTTCTTTCTTCTTCTCAAGACACTAACTCTACTACCCTCTCTCCTCTATCTTTCACTTCTATGTAATGCTTTCTCGCCAGCTCCCCTCTCTTCCCCACTCTTAGTTTTTTCAACTCAAATCTCTTCCCGAAATCCTTAATAACCCCAATTCTCATAATAAGCCTCCAAGCAATGCCTGACTTACTCAATCCTGTGGGACTTTTAATCTTTGGAACCCCTACCAGCGTATAAAAAAAACTTATACGTTTCTTCCTGTCTTTTTTAAACATTTCTCATCATTCACCCATTATTCCTTTAATCCTTTCCCTATTATGCGCTCCATATATACCCTAACATTGCTATCATGCTCTCTTTTCTCTCTCGATTCTTCTATTCATGATATAATTCAGCACATAAACATTTTCTATCACTCCCATACCTTTCCTGAACCCTGTCTGATTCATTGGAATTATCTTCTCCTCCTCTGCTTCTCTTTTTAACCTCTCTAATACTATTGACACATGTATCTTATAAAATGTCAGCATCAGCGTTATACGCCTTTTATCGTTAACCTCTTTCCTTTTCCCTATTTTCACTAAAGTACCACTATTCCTTCTTCTAATATTTCTGGCCATCCCTGCCCCTTCCGTACCCCTCACTCTTCAAGCCGTTAAATCCTTTCTCCATATTTCCAAGCTTCATTGAGGATTTTATCTACACTCGGTGCTTTCCTCTCTTTCAATTACCCGATCACCGTCTCTATTTTTTCTCTTGTGATATCCTCTTTTGCTTACTCTTCCCTCCTTTTTTCGTTTTCTTTTCCACTCTTTCTGAAAAATTGATCGAATGTTTTTTCTATTCTACTATTCTAATCTTCTGGTAAACTCTTCACCTGTTTTTTCCACTCTCTGTTTACTACTTTCCATAATCCCCCCTTCGTGCTAGTCTTTTATGTACTCTTCTGCACTACTATATCCTTTTTTCCATTTTCCTCACTCCTTTCTTACTTCATTTTTTTCTCCTTACATTCCTTATCGCAATTTTTTCCTTTTTCTTCTTCACCAACTTCTTCCAACATTTTCTTGCATCTCTTTCACCAACCTTATCTTTTCTTGAAACTCTTCGGATCCCACTGATGATTAGTTACCTCTTCCTACTCTTTTTTCTTTCTTTTTTTCTCTTCTGTTCTCCGTTCGTTATTCTCCTGCCTACTGTCTTCCACTTCTTCTACTACTCCTACTTCTACTATTCTCATAATGGAAGATGGTTCGAGTCTACAAACTTCCCCATTTCTAGCCTTCTGAAGTTTTTCTTTACCTCATCCTCAGCAATAACATTGTCTATTACTGCCCCTTCCCGCCCTTCCCCTCTCCCCCCATGCATGAGTAAACTCTCCTTCGCAGCCCCTTATCTATTGTTATTCAATATAAACCATCCTAGTTCTTCTAACCTTTTCAGTAATTTTTTACCCTCTCCCTTCACTATATTGTCTTTTGAGTTCCTCCGAATCTTTGCCTTTTTCCTCATTCTTTCCCTCTTATTTTTTTTTGTCATTGCAACGAGTTTTCTCTACTATCTTCTTCTAAATACACCCATGCTTAATTCGATATTTCATCTTCTCCTGATGCTTCCTCCCTTTTCAACCTCTGAATTCGTTAGTTAATTCCTTCATCGCTAGGGAGGGTTTCGTCTTTCTTTGGCTTATCCCTTCTCCCTTGAGCTGTTTAAAATTCAGCTCCTTCTAAGTGGTCCATAAAGTGATCTTCCCAATTCTCGATCTTCTACACTCCTGATAATGGATATCTTCCTTCTGATTTTTCCTAATCTTATCTCATCAACTTGTATGCTCTGGTTCAAATAGGATTTACTTTCCCTACATTATATACACTCTTAATCGCATCGTCACGTACCATCATCTCCTTTTCTGATATCTGTTGGTAATACTGATTCTCTCCGACACACTCAGTTTCCTATGCACACACTATAAGTTGATGATCTGACTTTATTCTATCATATGTTTCCAGATCATCCATCTTAGTAAAAATTCCATAGTTAGTTATAGTGTGATCAATTACTGACGACCTCTTCCCTCTCTTTTTACCTGAGTAACCCACATACCCAATTCTCCTTGATTATCACCTTCTATGGAAGCTATAATATTGTCATTTACAACACACCATCCTTCACCGGCCACTCACCCAATCAACTGCTTGAAAATATATTTACGCTAGCTCAACGACCATCCGCTTGGAACTCTTCAAATGCATTTTTCTCGAAAATGGTCCAAAATTGCGCCTTCCTGATTTTCCTCAGAAAACCTCTAGTAGGTGTCTATCACTGAGGAGAGCGTCGACCAGAACAAAAATTACGTGACCTAAAGGTCCCCTTGTGAGTGAGGGTCGGTAGCAGCGGTCGAGCAGCTTAGCCAGCTTGATGGTGGGAGGGGTGCCGCGTAGTGCGGATACTGCATTCAGGTAGCTGGTGCGGAGTTGTCCTGTGCCCCTTATGTCTTTTTCGCTGTTCACCCTACTTTCTTCAATTTTTCTAATTTTACAGCTCTTTACCCATCCGAATCCATTGAAACCAATCGGGGGAAACAAGCATAGTCTTCCTCTTTCCTGATTTACCTGATCTGTATTTCTATATTTAGTGTATTTTTCCTTCTACTCTGGATTAAGTCAATTTCACCCCTGGTTATGCCGAAACCAAGAATAGTTCTGAAATGCTGTCAAATAACTGAAAATATTGTAGTCTTGTCAGAGTTTGAGAACTAATCTAATAATAGAACACTGAATAATGATATGCGTATTCTAGATGGATTGATTTATTTATCTAAGAACTGTTTGCATTACTTTTCAATGGCATTTATTCTTCGATTGACTGCAGTTTAGAGAAAGAAGATGCCGAATGAAAATCCATAAATCAGGAGATGTCGACTACGTACTAAAGGAGGAAAATTGTTTAACAAATACGACGAATGTATTCAAAAATTTGAAGGGAATTGAAGAACCTTTCAAAAGTGACAGGATTCGCAGAGATAGGGAAAGTAGGGGAGACATTCCTGCCCTTGTTACAATAGGCCCAGGTAGGCATGAGGCCACAATACTCGTAAATTACAAACTGTCAGTACAAAAATAATCTGATTCAGATGGATGGAATATTGTTTACAGATTGCGTCGGATCTCAAGATTTGATCAATTTTATACAGGATTTGATAAAGTACATTAACTTGATACGTGCAGAACTTGGCGAAAACGTGAGTTTGTATTTTCTCTAGTAGAATAAACATTTCTTCAATTCAATAAATAAAGTTGTGATTCCAGACAGAGGAGACTCGAAGGATTCGGCAGATGTTGGAAAATTGCCATGCCTGTAAAGGTAATTTTCAATTTTTTTTTTGAATCCACATTATTTTCCCCATTAAGGCTGTCTTTCAATGTTGATTATTCTTTTCAGAAGCAGCACCAATTATAGATCCTTGCACAAATTTCTGCTACCAGGGTGTGCGTTGTATTGTGAATGAATATCGCGAACCACAATGTGGTGCCTGTCCAGAAAGATATACTGGAGATGGACGTAGGTGTCACAGACTACCCTCATGTGCTGATCATCCTTGTTCAGAATTAGTACAATGTCTTGATACACCAGAGGGATATAGGTAAAATCTTTTTGTTGAAACAGTCCGTCAATAACCAAATCGTAATTTTTTTCTGTTGGAATATTGCTCGAACAAGTTTCCCCTTTGACCGATTTTCGAACGAAAGCTTTCCTCAACAACAGTGGTCCTTGAAGTCCTCAAAGTCCTTGAATTTTGTCTGTCCTTGAAAAGTCCTTGAATGTACTTGAATTTCACGCAGTGTCCTTGAATTTTCCATATTCTATCGAATCCGATATTATTTCAAAATATTATCAGTGACTAACCCGAAAAATGTACCTCAGATCTGCTGAAAATTACGTGTATACATTCGTGCGTAATGATATTTTTTTGTGGAAACGATTCTGGTAAAATAGATACGGTTGTTGCAATAAATATTCTTCCGCATTTCGCGCGCGAATACACCATTCTTAACCTGGTGTCCTGAAACAACCTAGAAATGTCTTGGAAATTTTCTGATAATGTCCTTGAAATTTCCTTGAATTCAATACTGACCATTTACTGGACACCTTGTCCAAACGTTTCGGCACACAATGGTGGCCCTCATCAGTGAATTTTATTGTATCCGTGAGAATCACATAATTTTTTGTATTTACTACCGATTATTACATTTTTGACAACAATTACTGAATGTGCAATATGACTAAAAAAATAACTAAAGAGAGCTACTAGCAAGACATTAAAAATTCATTTCTCTGAAAAAATGAGATATACATGTTGAAAATTGAAAAAAGAATGAATCCTCACATCAAGAGATATTTTCAACATGTCTGAAGTTGGTTTAAAAAAGCGAATTCCTTTTACTAAAAAATGACAAAATATTATGCATTTGTTAATGAATTATGTTCAAAGAAATAACACTTAGTATCTGAAATCAAAGAGTCGCAAATTTTCTCACCTAACTCAGTTCAATATTTTATGGAAATTTTAAAGAGTGATGCCCTGGAAAAATAATATAATTATAAATAGACCCTGGGTTACAAAACCCATAAGAAAGTCCAATTAATGTTGGTTCAAAGTTAATTATTTTTTATTGGATATTCTAGTAATATATTTTCTGATTCTTAATTCACCTTTATTGATCGAAGTTCCTACCATTTGCTACAAAATTCAACTATCTTGTCAAAAAATCATCTGTTTTGTTTGAAAATTCATCTTTTTTTGGTGAAAATTTATATCATTTTATTCGGAAAGTTTTTTGGTTCAGAATTCATCTCTTTGGGTTGGAAATTCATTTTTTTATTGATGATCCAATTGTTTAATTAACAATTTAACTATTTGTTCAAAATGTTATCTTCCGATTGAAAAGTATTATTTTTGATTAGAAAGTTCATCTTCTATGGTTAAGAGGTAATTCTTTTTTTCTAAGAGTCTACTATCAAATGTTTTGTCTAGAATCTGCATCTATTTGAATATTCATCTTTTTTTGGTGGAAATTTAGTTAATTTTATTCGGAAAATCTACTATTATATTTTTGGTTCAGAATTCATCTTTTCTGGTTAAAAATTCATTTTTTTTATTGATAATCCAATTTTTTTTTAAGAATTTAATTTTTTTTTCAAATCATTATCTTTTTATCGAAAAGTAATACTTTTTATTGGAGAGTTAATTTCTTATGTTTGAGATATAATTCTTTCTCTTCAAAAAGCCTACCATCAAATGCTTTGTCCAGAATCTATATCTGGTTGAAAATTCGACTTTTTGGTTCAAAATTTAACTGTTTCTCAAGAATGACAAGTTTTATGGTCGAAAGTTACATGTTTTATATAAAAATGTAAGAATTTATATTAGGCTAAAAATACGTCTCTTTCATGTGAAAATTCTATTCTCTGGCAAAAATCTGATTTATTTTGAACATATTTTTTGGTTGAAAAAAGCCAATTCTTTCACTTGAAAATCGAACAATATGTGTGACGTGGAACAGAGTAAGTACCACAAGGACTAGAAAATAATTTTCTGGGTTTTTATTGTTTTGAACTAAACAATATATGTTTACTCTAAATCAATAAAATCCCAGAAAATGATTTTTTTTTCTCTTAGGGCGATTTCTCAGTTCCATTTTACATATATTGGGTTCGAAATTTATCAATTTTTTTGGAAATTCTTCTATTTGGTAGAAAATTTGATTATCGTGTTGATATTTCAACTATTTTGTTGAAGAATAATATTTTTTGGTCGAAAATGTAACTAAAAAAATAAAATAAAAAAAATAAAATTAATAAAATAAAATTTGTTGAACATCTACCTCTTTGTATTGAAAATCTATTTTCGGTCGAAAAATCCAACTACATAGTTGATAATTCATCTTTCTTGGTTAAAAATGAACTTTATAACTGATGTTTTCGGTATTAAGACCTTGCGATACGTGAGTCACGTGACCCAAATGATCGTTTTCTGCAGGAACTCTCGTCCGCACTGAATGAAATACAAAGTTGAAATTTCGAAAAAAAACCTTATAGAAAACAATGAACTACGTTTGTATGCAACATTTGGTTCAAAGAAAAAAAATTAGAATCTTCGAACCAAATGTTGTAAACAAACGTATCTTACTGTTTTCAAAGCTTTTCCCAAAATTTTGACTTGATATCTCATCTAGTACGGATGTGAGTTGTTGCAAAAAAAATCGCAAATAAAAGGTCACGTGACTCATGTTTCCTCGGCCTTAAAACTCAAATTCTTTTTAAAACATTTCACATTCTATCCGGAATATACAAGTGTTTTGTTGAAAATTTTTCTTCTTGTGTTAAAAATTCATCTTTTTGTGTTGGAAATTCGTGTTTTCTGGTTGGAAGTTCCAATATTTTGTTGAAAATCCAAAATATTTTGACAATGAATTTTAGAAATGCATTTAGTAAAAGTAACTACAGTAATAACATTAGTTTTATGTGAAATTTGACATCGACAGTTTTCATCAATTCTCCATGTTTTGAGACCCTCTGAGTCAGAAAAAATGATTTTTACGAAGGCCCGTCTGCATGTATGTCTATCTGTCGTAGTGGTATGTACAGGCACGATAACTTTCGAAAGAATTATTGCATTGAATTGTGCTTTGGCATACTTTTTCAGGGTTTAAAAGAAAGATCAAGTCCGTTAACCATAGCCTTCTTTGACCAGCCTTTGTGGGTTTCCCATGAAAAATTGTAATAAAAGAACCAAAATTGAAAATTTGAGACAAACAACATTAGATACAAGAAAAAGGCATCATTATAAACGTTCAAAACTCATTCGGGAAGAATGTCATTCTTTACCAGGAAAATTGTGAATTAACCCGAAATTTCGATATCAAGTTTGAGTGGGCACCCCGTTTTTGCTCTGCTGTTGTTGTTGTTTGTAAAATGAAGGAGCGTGTTCATGACTGTTGGAAAATGAGGATAACCGGTTTAAGTGAAAGGGAGACTAGAATCTCTCGTCACAATATTGTCAGATGTTCAAGTGTCAAGTTGGGCCTATATGGAGGACTAGTTGAAGAATGGGATTACAAGAGAAATTTTATGGTGGCACATGGGTGTTGATAATTTACGATTGGTATGAAGATATTACCGAATATTCACAGCTCATAATGGATGATGTATTCTTAGTGAATGGACATTCACATACTTACATAAGCCTTCGACACGACAGCTCACTGTAATTGATAGTTGATAAATACCCTTGCAAGAAATATCTCTATAGACTAGAACTAGACGTACTAGTTTCATAATCTTTTCTCTCCTTTTTTCTGTACCAATGTCCTCAAATTGCGTGACTATACGGTCAGCGATTTATTTGTGAGAAATATTGATATTTTTTCGTAAAACTCGTTTTACTTTATGGTCATGCAAATATATCATGATATGTTTTTTCAGTTTTTTGATGAAATTCGAGCCATAATTCATTAGTTTTCTAGAAAATTCTCACTTATCCAAATTACGAATCAACTGTAATGATCTGCTTTTCATTCATTTATTCATCCAATCATTCATTCACTTTTTCCACATATTACTCTCTAAACCTGAATCAGCGAAATTTCGCTGATTGGCAGCGCATATTCGCTGATTCAACCAGCCTAGAGTATACAGCTGGAAATCAGCGTATATTCGCTACTTGAATCAGCGAAAAATTCATTTCGCTGATTAGCAGTGAATTCTTTGCTGATTAGCAGTGAATGTTTCGCTGA
>WSXT02228168.1:0-16439 GCA_011762715.2 Neuroterus valhalla | reverse complement strand
TTGAAAATTCAAGATGTGAAATTTCAGACGATTCTAATACTTTCTCAATCATAAATGATGAGAATGTAAAAAACAAATGGTTGAAAAATGGACTACTTTTTTTGGAAATGCATTTTTTCTCGTTGGATATTTATCTCTCCAGTTGAAAACATGTTTCATTTTTTATTTTTAATTATTTAAAAAAAAACGTAGCTATTTCATTTTTAATCGAAAATTTCTCAATTTCGGTAAAAACTTCATCTGTCAGATTGAGAAATTTTCTTCTGTAATTAAAAATTCATCTTTTTGGTAGAAAACTAGTCTTCTTGGTTGAAAAACCATATTACCTATGCAAATTTGAACCATTTTTGGTTAAATATTGAACCCTCCAATCAAAAATCAATTTTTCACAATGAATATTCAACAATTAAACAGAAACTTCATTCATTTGGTGACCATTCTTTAGAATCCGAAAAATTCGATTGACTTTAGATAATTGGGAGTGTATAGAGAAAGTGAATTTAAAGAAATTTGAGGGAAATTGAAAGCATTTAATGAAACAAATAAAAATCCAGAGTTAGGTTCGAAAAAATTCGAGTCACTTGAAAATTTCTTTGAAATATTTAGAGAAATCAATTGAACTGTTTAAATTTGGAGGGGAGAAAAATAGAGAAAATTGAAAAGAATACAATAGAATATTGAAGGATTCAATTAAGAAAGTACTCAAGAGAAAATAAGTGAAGAATAATTGAATAAAATAATTAAATAATAAATAAATTATATAAAAATAAAAAATACAATAATAAATAATTGAATTTGAAAGAAATGGGTGAATTTCGGACGATTCGAGCAAATTAACAGACAAGAAAAATCACAAAAAAAAATACAAAAATGGATTCAAGAGAATTAGAATATTTAGGGGATAATAAATAATAATTGAAGGTGAATTTTGAATTAATTCGAATTGATAAGAAAAACCCAAAATATTTATTCATTTCGGTAAGTAATTTGGAGGAATTGAAGATAATTCGATAAAATTCATACGAATTTAAGGTTAATTTAAAAGGATACAGGGTCAAAGAAAATTTGAGCGAATGGAAATATTTTCCTTGCAATAAATGGAAATAAAAAGAATTAGGAAATATCTCAAAGACCTTAGAAGAATTTGATGGAAATTGTCGATAATCTGAAGCGAGTGTTAAAGATTTTATGATTTAAAAAAAAAACTGAAGAAAGGAGAAGGAAAGTTATTCCATTAAGTATAATTTAGAAAATTCGGAAGAACCTAATTGAATTCACCCTAATTCAGGGTATTTCAATGAAATTCAGCGTAAATTAAAAAAAAAATCAAGTTAAATTAAGGGAATTCAACAAATTTGAAATATTCTATCCATTGCAGGGTTTACATTCCAGCGTCTTTCTTTGAATTCTTCTAAATTTTAGAAGAACTCAAAGAAAAACGCTGAAATGTATATGATTTCAGGATGGATTACCGATAATTCAGGATAAATTAAGGAAGATTCAAGAAAAACTGGAAGGGATTGAAAAAAATTTCAGAAATAGGTAGACTTATTCAAAATTCTAGTATTATGTTTCTGATTCAGTAATATTCTTCTTTCCTTGAGAATTCTATAACTTGGGGGAGAATAATTCTATTCTTACTACTAGTAAGTACTATTCTTGTTGCCATTTTAAAAAATTTTCATTTTGAATTAATTTTCTCGAGTGTAACAATATGTTTTCCGTTTTCAGTTTTGGATTCAACTATTCTGGTAGAAATCCAATCAAATTGAAAGTGGAAAATAATAAATTTTTATAATTTCGAAATTTACAATAAGTAAAAAAGTTTCAATTTGAAAACTCGTTTCTGACTGACTCATATAGCTACTTTATAATACTTATCTTTTTTTCTTACTTTTTTCTACATAGAAAGGAACTTGTTGTCAATTCAAAGCCGAAATTCAGTTCTTCCGATTTTTGAACAGAATTATTCTGTCATCTTGAATTCATATTTTATATTTTATGATACTTGCTAATCAGATCTCTCTTCTTGCTATTATTATCACTTCGTTCGAGCCAAATTGGAAGAAAAACTATTTCTCACAGACTATAAATTTTCCAATAGAATTTTCAATCGATTTTCTTGATTTGACAAAAGCATTCCACACGTTGTAGAAATGAGGAACTCAGGATCAATCATTTTTCATCATTACTTCGTAGGAAGCGATCGGAATCAATTGGAGATTGGTGACCCTCACTCTGGGGGGCTCGAATGGTTCACACCATGACACAGTGATTATTGTGATGATGTGAGGGAACTTGAAGGACACAAACCTGAAAAAAAGTCAGTGAGTTAACAAAAAAAATCATAAGGAAATGAATAAATGAAAACAGAAATCAATGAGGTTTGCCACTTTTGAATTTAGGTTCGTACCTATTTCTGAATTTTGTTTAATCCCTTCAAATTCTCACGAGTTTTCCTTAATTTACCCTGCAGAGACATATAATCGATTTTTTTCATTCTGAAGAATTCAAAAAGAAGAACATTTTCTTATAAAAATAATTTAATCTTCTAATGAAAATTTGAATTTCAAAGTCAAGGAGTCGAATATCTCCGAAGACATTTTAATTAATATTCCAAAAAAACTTTTTTTTCATCCCTAAATACAGATATTTTGAAAAACCATAGAATTTTTGGACACAAAAGGAGACTTCACAACAAAATATTCTTAATATCAAAGATTCATAAGGAAAAGTTAATCTTTTAATTCAAAAATACTCATTTTTTGTCAAAAAAAATACATGTTGAATAAAACAGTCAAATCTTGACCAAAAAGTTTGCTTTCCAACAAAATGGTTTCATTTGAGACATAAGAAATTTTCAACAAGATAGTAAAATTTTACACACAAAAAAATTAATTTTTAATCAATGAGAGAGATTTTGAACTGAAAAAGATGAATCGTCAGCCAGAAATGAATTTTCAAAATCTCCAATCGACAGAAATTATTTTTAACTAAAGAACAACAATTTCTTGATAAAATAGTTTAATCATTTACAATAGTCGAATTTTTCAGTCAAGTAGATGAATTTCTTCGAAACGCTTGAATTTATATTCCCAAAAAACCTATTTTCTATCCTAAAAGACAGGTGTTTGGAAAAGACTTTGAATTTTGGACAGAAGATAAGACTTCCCAACAAAATATTCTTAACTTGAAAAGATTTATAAGGAGGAATTAATTTTTAAATCCAAAAAGACTCATTTCCTGTCAATAAAAAAAGTTTGCTTTCCAACAAAATGGTTTCATTTGAGACAAACAAAAATTTTCACAAAGATAGTAGAATTTTACACAAAAAAAAATTAATTTTCAATCAAAAAGGTAGATTTTGAACTGAAAACGATGAATCGACAGCCAGGAATGAATTTGCTACATCTCCAATGGACAGAATTAACTCTTAAGCAAAGAACAACAATTTCTTAATAAAATAGTTTAATCATTAAACAAATAGCCGAATTTTTCAGTCAAGTAGTCGAATTTCTTCGAAGACATTTTAATTGATATTCCAAAAAAAAATTTTTTCTATCCTAAAAGACGGATGTTTGGAAAAACCATGAGATTTTCGAACAAAAATGAAATATCTGAATTTCGAATCCGAAAATAAAATTTCCAGGTCAAGGAGAAGAAAACATAGGTAGGGGTTGAATTTAAAATCCAAGAGGACTCATTTTTCATTTAGAAGAAAAAGAATTTTGAAAAACCAGTCAAATCTTCGACCAAAAAAATTGCTTTTCAACTAAACGGTTGCATGTTAACAAAAAAGAAAAAACGAACTAATTTCCAACCGATAGAGAAATTCCAAACTGAAAATGATCAATTTTTCGATAGAAGTTAATTAGTTAGAAGCAAGGAAAATTAAAAAATCTTTAACTCAGAAAAATATTTTCATTCGAGCAAAAAAAAAAATTTCTTTGAACCAAAGAAATTTCTTTGGATCGGAAAATGTTCCATTAAATCAAAGGAACTTTTGATTTCACTTAGTTTTTTTTTCTGGTTTCCTCTGACCCAAAGAAATTTCCTCTTACTCTCGATTTAATTAAGAAATTAAAAGTGTGAATTAGAGGTGATTTTAAAAGAAATCATGATAGAATCTCAGAACTCAGAGTAAATTAAAAAAAATCTCTAATTAGGTTTGAAGAATATTTAAAGATAAATTTCGAAGAATTCAAATTTGAAGGAAAATGTATATGCAACTTATTATAATGATTTGAGTAAAATTGAACTAATTTTATCAGAATTGAAGGGATTCCAGACATTTTGATGATATTCAATAGAATTTTTGTGAATTTAAGAACACGTAAAGAATGAAACAATGTTGATAGAAATCAGTTAAATGTATGAAAACAGAATTGAGAAGAAATTAAAGAGCAAAAAAATTGAATAAAAATGTTTAAATAGTATAACTGATGAGTTGAATAAAATTCGATAATCACCGGAATTGAATAAAAATAAGGAGAATTCGATTAAATTCATCTCAATTCGTAGCGAATTGAACAGAATTCAATTGAAAATGATTCGAAAATATTTTTAAAAATTCGATGGATTTATTAAATTTTGATACGAGCAGATCAATTCTAGGAAGTTCGAAAAAGTCCAAATCCCTTAAATTTTAGGTTTTTCAAATTATTTACATTACATTTTGCAAATTGTAGAACGAATGAAAAAATGTAAACTTAAAAAAATTGAGTGAATTCATAAAAATTCGACTAAATTCAAACAAAATCAGAGAGAATTGAAATAAATTACTAAAAATTCAAATTGAAAGAATTAAGATTGGGTAAATGAAAACTCAGAACGAACAAAAAATAATGCAAGTAGCGTAATTAGGAAAATTTTAGAAAATTTGATGAAATATCTTGAAATTCAATGAGTTCAAAAGACTTGATATGGTGGAATTGAAAAAAAAAAACTGAAGGAAGAATTTGAAAATTCATTAAACAAATAAGAATTGAGTGAATTCAGACCAAGACTAATTCAAACAAAATCAGGAAGAAAAAAAAAAAAGTGAAAATGCAGGAGAAAACAATAAAACATTCAGGACAAAGTCCAAATTAATTTGAATAAATCAGAAGAAAATCACAAATATGCTATTCATTTCAGTAACATGAGACTGAATTTAGGACTAAATTTGAATAAATTAAAAATTTATTTTAAATATTCAGAGAAACTGATCGATTTCTTTGAATGTGGAGAAAATTTGAAAAATGAGGAAATTCAAAAGAATTCGAGGGAATTTTATAAGAATTCGACGAAATATCTAAGAATTCACGGCGAGTTCAAAGGACTGTATAACTAATATTGAAAAAAAGAAGAAGAAAACAAAATTCAAGGCATGCAGGAATAATTGAAAGAAATTCAGGATAGATTAAGGAAAATTCAAAAGAATTCGAAGGCATTAAAAAAGAATTCAGATATAGGTACAGACCTATATTCAATAATGGCTAATCTTATTGATTTCTTAATTCTACTCAATTGAATAGATTTGATAAAACTAATTCGAAAATTAATTAATTCATTTTTTTTTTAAATTCAAAGAACTAATTTGATTCTTTTGAAGAATAAAAAAGAATTCGCAGTTACCCTGAAGTTTTTAGAAATTAATTTTTGAATTTTTATGATTTTATCGCATTCTTATTGTTTTCCTTGAATTCTAATTAATTCTCCAATTCTAACAATTTCCATTTATCTGGAATAAATAGAAAATATTTCTTGAATTCCTCTAGATTTACTATACAATAGCGAAATAAAAGAATAATTTTGTGTTTTTAAGATCTATCTAATTCTATTCGGGATTAATCCCGAATTTTCATTAATCATTCCTGAATTCATCAAATTCTCTTGAATCCTTTTTTTCTTGCAATTCTTGCGGCCTTCGTTTATTTACTTGAATCTTAAGGATATTTGCCCAATTCTTTTCAATTACTTGAATTCTTAAATATTTCACCAAATTCTTTTGAATTACCTCAGATAATTTCAATTATCGACAAATTCAAAGAATTTAATACAGTTCTCTAAATCTCTAGAAGGCATTTTTAATCGACTCGTTTTTTTTTCAATTCCACATGAAATTTCCATTAATTTTATCAAATGCTTATAATTTTTGCAACATTTTTGAGATTCAAAATAGTTTTTTGTTCCAATGAGAATTTTCTCTAATAAAAGATTATTTCCTCTATTCCTTATCGGCGTGGCCAGTGGTAGGGTTACTTTACCAGCCTAGGCCAGTAAAGTGCACAATTACGGCGCATGCGCATTTGTTACTTCGCCCCCACGCGCTTTCTTCTAACGTCTATTCTGCTTTGTACTTGCCCCTTTAAAATAACCTCAAAGGCAAGACGCAAATCACCAAGAAAGCTCAAAAAACATATTCTAATTCAATAAAATATACCTCACTAGAAATTGAAAATTTCGATTCCTAAGTACTAGTTAACTAATAACTGATATTGTAATTATCGAGATCGGAGCCAATGTGGATAAAGTTATTCTCTACTTTTTCCCTCATTATCCCCTATGACTGCGTATCATCGAACTGACAAAATGTTCATGGGGGAATTTTGACACTCGACGAAAAGCTTTCCCTGAGCTTTGCATTATAGCATTTCATATAATAATACGAAAATCCTGTCGAGTCTTTTCGGATTTATTAATTTGCTTCCTAAAGTTGAAATTTTTTAATTATCGGAATTTTCCTCTTTTATTTGATGATTAATTCTACTTTTGTGCCATTGAGATTCTGTTTTTCTTGTATTTAGAGCGGATTGTAAAGGGTTTTCATTAAGGATTGGTAATTGAAGAATAATTAGGAGAAGTGAGGCAAAAAGCGACATTTCATAATTGTCTATGAAAAATATTACAAGTAGAAAATCAGTATTTAATGGATGAGGCGCTTTTACTTCAGGAAATCCGTCTGAACTAATTCTTAGAAACATTTTGAATTAACTAAGACTCTGTTTTGGAATTGTATCGCAAAAACTTTTCGACTAGAATAATCTAGAAATTATTTCAGAAACATTCCTTTATTTGTTCAATTTCCGTTCTGTAACCATTGAACTGTTATTATCATTTTTTATAAACAAGAAATGTTGAATTTCTTCCCACATCCGGTTCTGTAAGCTGGAGAGAGTCTTATTTTATCATGTGAATTCCTTCTTTGATATCAGCTTTCAATGTTAGACACGATTTCTAACAACAAATGAATAATTTCCGATGAAACTAAAGTTTGAAACCTTTATGGTGAACCAAAAATTGAAAATGTTATTACCTAAAATTTACCGAAAGAGTTTAGTAGATTTTGATGCCAGATAATTCTGAAAAAAATTATATCAATTAAAAAAATTTTTAAATGTGTTCAAAGCTTTTTACTTAAAATCTTAAATACGAATTTTGCACATTTTTAATGTAAATAATTACGCAAAAAGTTTCAAACACCTAACTGCTGGAGAAACCAGTCAATCTCAACCCTTAAGTATCAACAATCGATAAAAAAATTCTAAAATGTGTTCAAAGTAGATTTCTATAAAAAATTACTGTGAAAAGAAAATCTTCTTTGCAAATGAAATCATGAATCTCCAACTGGATCAGTACAATTTTAAACCGGGAAGATGAATTCTCAGCTAAAATGATAAATGTTTAACTGAAGCATTTCATCTTCAACCAGAAAGGTAAATATTCAAACAAGATTAATTTTTAAATAGAAAAAATGATTCTTCTGAAGAAATACAATGTTTCAACAAAAAAGTCTAATTTCTAACTCAAAAAATACTTATTTTTAAGCAAAAATGGAACAGTAACATTTTTAATTCAAAAAACCAATTTCAAACAAACCATAAGAATTTTATACTAAAACAAAGAATCTTTGACTCAAAGAGTTACATTTGAAAACAGATCAATGAATTTTTACTCAAGAAGATGAATGGAATAACTTGAATTTTTAGTTATGAACATTACTCATGTCAGAAAAAACTAACTTTAGGAAAAAAATTTACATTTTCAAGCAAAATGATGAATGTTAATAGAAAATTGTTAATGTTTAACTGAAGTGGTTGAATTTCAAATCAGAAAGACGAAATTAAATCTGAAATGATGGACCTTCAACAAGAATAGTTGAATTTTTTACCAAAAATTACATTTCAACCGAAATATACCATTCTTCAACAAAATGGTTGAATTTTGAACTATGAAAATAATAATTTCCAACCAAAATCAAATAGTAATAATTGTGGCTTTAACATTTAAATAATAAACAAGAAAATTAACTTTCCATGAAACAGATCAATTTCTACCAAAAAGTCGATTTTTCGACAGGATATGTGAATTTTACAGAAAATATTTAGATTTTTTATTCGGAACGACGAATTTTTATCCGAATTGTTAAATTTTGAACAAGAAAAGTTTAGTTCTCCACTAAAAATTAAACTGTTAAATTTTCGGTTGAAGAAAATAATTTCTAACCAAACAGATGAATTTACGTGTAAAATGATGAATCTTCAACTGGAATAGATGCATTTTATGCAAGAAAGATTAATTTTTAACGATAAGGCCTAATTTCCTACAAAAAAAGGCAAATTTTCCACAGAGTACATAAATTCTCAAAAAAAAGTTTGATATTAAATTCAAAAATGAATGTTCAACTAAATACTTGAATTTTTACCAAAAAAGATAATTTGATTTTCAACTTTCAACCAAGTAGTTAATTTTCGGACTAATGGATGAATTCTATATTATGAAATCTATATTATAATTCAGGAATATTTCACCTTTTCTTCTTCGGAGTACCTTTTCAATTTAAAATGAAGGAGAGGGGACTTTCAAATTGTGACGAATTTTAAATTGGAAGAGCAAATTTGTTGAATTCCTCTCCAAAATTGGAATTATAATCATTTTAAAAAGTTCCGATCCCATATAAAAATTTCGCTGTCCTGGTAGAAATTATGCTTATCTACTGAAACTTCCTGCTCTAAAGTGAAAACTATAATTATTTTCTAAAATTCCCTGTCCTAAGTAGGATAATTGAGGAGAAAGCAAATAAAATGTGATAAGTACCTACATTTTTTTTTTTGAAAAAGTTGAGAACATAATCTTCCTGTATGTTTGGGCTATCATCAATCCGATTATTGAGTTTAATAAAAGATTCTTGAAGAGCAACTTTGCAAAAGGCTTTTCTTATGATGGGAAAAATAGTAATAAGATAAAGCGATTCTTAAGCAAAGTGATGAATCTTCAAATAAAATATTGTAAATGTTTAACTGTAGCAGTTGAATTGTAAATCAGAAAGACGAGTTTTTACCTGAAATGATGGACCCTCCACTCGAATAGTTAAAATTTTGACCAACAATTAATTTTCAACCAAAAAATACAATTTTTCAACAAAATACTTGAATTCTGAACTAGAGAGATAATCATTTTCAACTAAAAATAGAATAGTTACATTGTGGGCCAAAAATTAATTTTGGACAAGTATAAGAGTTTTCAACCAGATGAATTTTCGACTGATATGAAAATATTCAACTATTTAATTTGGATTGTTAACCATAAAGAAGAATTTTCGAACAAAAAAAGTAACTTTTGAAGAAAAAGATGATTTCATACCAAAAAATCCATTTTCTTTTACACCCACCCGAAAAACACAATTTAGGAAGCTTGGTGGGAAACAGCGAAAATGATCGATTCCACGATCGTTGATGAGTCCGTGTGGAGAAGTGTACTTTTCCACACTAGTGACCGTAAAGTTCGGTATCATTTTACGTAACAGTTTTTGAAAAAGTTCAACAATTATCCTTTTTTGTTCCGTAAGTTCACTCCGTTGAACGTTGGTATTCTACTGGTAAAGTTGTATTTGACATGGTTAGGTATAAATAATCATGGTATAAACCTAAATGTGAAAGTAAAAAGAAGAACCAGATATTGTTATAATTACTTAGATATTTTCTTACTTTGCTCACACGATGAGAAATTAATTAATTTATCTTTAGAAAAGCAGATGTTTATATTGTTTCAACATTCCAGAAATGTGAATTTACTTTGAATGAAATTCTGACATTCCATTTGAATTCAAACAAGATGGCAGGAGAAAAGTCGATCAGCGCCAGAGTTTCCTATTTTCCCCGCTGAGTCAAATTGGGAATTATAGTCATAATAATCGTGTCATGCTCCTGCCTGGAACTGACCTAAAATTCTTGGAATCGCTAAGAAAAGCTAAGGAACCTGAAATTCTATTTCAAGATCCTGATTTCTTCTATCATCCGCAAAACAACGTAAAAACATTGTATGATGACAGGAATCTTGGACCATAATGCCCAGGTCATCTTCATCTTCCGAGTTTTAATAAAGCTGAACTATCCTCAAGGGAAGCAGTTTTGATTTCTGCAGATTAACAGCAACAACTTTAGAAGCATAATCATCCTAGTTACTGTAAATCTTCATTCTGTGGTCTGGATACGGGGTATCAAAAATCAGCGTCAAACTGAAAAACAAAAAATTTGTACTGCATTCAATCCAAGCAAGGCCAAATAAAATATGTGAATGAATAATCTCGTACCCATGGGTCCCTTCTAAAAAATTTGCAAGTTTTTTTCTCACGAGATCAGTGCGAATGAGCCGGCATTAAACTCGATCCCAGAGGAAGTCGATCAGCACTGGATCTTCAGCGAACATCTCGCAAAATTTCAATTTCACTCCGAGCTCTGCAGTGCCTCGTAAAAAGACGTTTGAAATCGTTCTCACGACTGGAACAAGCGCGAACGAAGAAGGACGAATCGATACAAAAAAGAAATAAGAAGAGGATTCAAAAAATAAAGGGGGCAATATAAAGGAGCAATAAAATCAGGATGGCTTATAATACGCTCTGAAGCAAGTTCGGGGTGGCGATTTTGATCTCGAAAACCTTGGAAAACCTGGATCTGACCCAAAATTTTTTGAATTGCTAAGGAAAGCTGAAGAACCTGGAAATCCATTTCCTCAAAGGGAATCATTCTGAATTTTGTTAATTTCGAAAAATTAAGAAAGTGCTCTGTTTCTACCTAAATTTGATGAATTTTGAAGCCCAAAAAAGTAGCTCTTCATAGGTAAATTATATTTACAACTCAAAAACATGATTTTCAACAAAAGAACTGATTTTCTATCGAACAGTACAATTTTCCGAGAGAACATTTATTCCGAAATTATTAATTTATAGCTTGAATATTCATTCTCAACAAAGTGATTCAAGTTTTAACCATTCAGTCAGATTTTTGACTCAAAAAGATTTCAATTCTGAATAAAAAATAGTTGAGTTCAACCAAAAATGACGAGTTTTGAATAAATTATTGAATCATTACCCAAAACATATCAATTTCCAGACAAGAGAAAAATTCGTGATTCGAGGAATAAGGCTTCAAGCCACAAGAAAATGAAATATAACAAATTCGTTGAATTTTTAACGAAGGAAGATATTTCAGTAATGAAAAAAGCCATTCTTATCAAAATAATGATGCACCAAAATATTCGAATTTTTAACTAAAGGAGAAAACAAATTTCTACAGAATTGTTGAAATTTCAAGCTGAAGACACAAAATTTTTGCAGAGAAGTCGAATTCTTAACTCAATAAACATTATTTTAAATGAAAAAGTTCAATTCTAACCAAATAGTTCAAGTCTCTATCAAAACAGTTGAATTTTGAACTGAAATGACAAGTTTTAAACAAAACTGTGAAATTATCAACAGAATAATACAAACCTCCAGGAAAAAACAAAATTTTGTTTTCCCCAGAAGAGATGAATTTCGAAACCAAAAACACGAAATTTAACTGCAATCATGAATTCTTAACCATGAAAATAATTATTAAATGTTGAGAATGCAAGAAGAGATGACGACTCGTTATCGAAGAAAACTACTTGTTTCAGAATTTTCTTCACGTATGGATTGAAATATTTACCCGATTGATAGGCATATAAACTTATCCTAATGTAACATTTTTATCACCTATTTTTAACATGCAATTAGTTTTTTTCCTAAATTACCAACTATTAGAAATGGGAAAAAATTTGAAATTGGATTCTGAGGTTTGAATTTTCTTTTATTTCCAACAGTGGAAAAGTCAAACGTAATAAAATTCGAATGAAATGATCTATCTTGACTAATCGATTTCTTTCTTTCTCGGGTCGAATAGTTTCTTTAGACATACCGTTCTCCCTTCATTGAATAAAAAATTTAAAAAAACGAAATTCGTCAGTAAAATGAATATCCTCTATTTCATTCATTGTTCATTTTTCCTTCTTTCATTTTAATTTTTTATTGTGGATTCAAATTAATTTTTCTTCTACATGAAAAATAGCAAAAAAGTACTCTTGGCCTAAAAAGAATCAAAAAGGTAAACAAACTGCGAATCTTCAAAGCCTGTATTTATAATGATTTGGAAATTTATGTTATAAAGATACAACAAGAATGCCTTTATTGATCCAAATAAATTCTCCTAGTTACGCGTCTTTATTATGAAACAGATAGACTAACATTCTAGCATTTGTAGTTTCTGAAAGTGAGGTTATGTTGCAATTGAAAATCTGCATATTTAAAACACTCTATTTTAATGCTGTGATTCACAATCACAAAAATTTCGGAAATATAATCCCTGTAGCAAGCCTCCGATGAATATGCAGATATTTCAAAGAATATTATCACCTCTAAATAAACACAGACCGTAGAAATTATTCTTTGATTAATTATTTCCGACCGGAATTTTTAACAATTAAAACTTACCTCTTACTCTGCGTTTGCGAACATTTTGATCGGCGCACAAAATCCATCCATCCAGGGTACATTCAATATATTTCATCCAAATTGACTAAAAAAGAACTACTTTCATAAAAAAATTTTTCCGTTAAAACGAGTCTAATATGACTATAAGACACGACTTTTCATGGCTCCGCCATGGCAAAGTAAGATATTAAATTATTCTGAATAACCTTAATATATACTTGAAAAATGACTCTATTTTCAGAACAGTTAAGAAAGAGGGGGTTTTAAAAATACATGAAACTTTTTCAACCAGTCGATAAAAACAGCAACATTTATGTTTTGAAACGACACTAATTGAAAGACACAAATGTCAACAAAGCGAGCCGGCAGTGTTCGGAGACCGACAACGACCAAACGAACATTTTAGAGCAATAATAACACTTGTCAAGCATTTTAGAATTTTTACAAAGGTAAAGTGCTCATAAATTTAGAAAACTAGTCAGATTTCCACGTTTCAGGAGTTTGAAACGATATTAATATTGATTGAAAAGTATTTAATCAGTTTTGTAACGGTCAACCGGCGAGACCGGCGAGAACCAAATGGCTGTTATTCAGTATTCTCGCTCAGTCCTGCCACGCAGTGCTTCCAATTATCGGAACTTTTTGTACTGCTGCCACGGCTGCCAACCAACTTTAAGTCTAAAGTAGCGCGGTATTTGAATTTGATTTCTGAACAATCAAACTTTTATAATGTATTTCACAGTTCAATCTGTTTTGATTAAATTAAAATATAAATTTTTTATCTCTTTAGTGTTTTCTCACTGTGAAATGTACTTATATTCAAGAAATTCAGCTCAGAGTAAATCTTCAGAATGGAGAATTATACATTTTTTATAGGTGAAACGATGGAATATAAATTCTAGATTAGAAAAAAGTGGGAATAGATATCAAATTCAGGCTTTAAAGTGCTGTATGGAAGCCAAAAAAATGCAAAAATATCTTCTTGGAAGTAAGGGACCTCAAAAATGGAAATTGAAAATCATTTAGAAAATAGCTTTTTCAAATCAGTCAAAAATTAGTTTCCCAAATCAAAAAGGAGCTTCAAAAAAATTTTGAATAAGGAAGAACATTTAACCAAAGAAGAAAAACTAAAAGAAATTTCAACCGGAATAGATGAATTTTTGGCCGAAAAAGATGTTAATTCTCAATGTTAAATATTCGAATGAAAAAGAAAAGACGAATTCCCAACCGAGTAGTTAAACCTTCAACCAAAACCGATGGAATTTCTACAAAAAAAAACAATGATTTCTATACTATGGGACGGAAAATTTAACAAGAGACTCGAATTTCAAATTTAAACAAATTTCTTAGTCAAGAAAAAGAAAAAAATCATTCAAATTTTTAAATCTTCAATTGTTTCAAATCCATCAATCTCAAAAATGAGAAAAAAAAAGATTTTTATGCAATGCCAGAAATCTCAAAATTGGATTTCCAAATGGTGAATTTCGAATGTTCCACTTTTCAATAATTGAAGATTTACTTTTCGAAACGTCAATATTTTAACATTCAATTTTCATTCATTTCTGATCGTTGAATTTTCAAGTGTTGAAGATTCAACATTATTTTTTAATTTTTTTTTTTTACAGCACTCGTCCGGCAAACGAAAGATCTTAGGTTTTGATCCCAGCGGAGTTGGAATATGTTCCTTTTTTTAGATAGATTTTTATCTAATTTCCTGAAGAAAAATATTTCGAATGATTTAATTTTCTTTAAAGACGCTCATTTTTTAAATCCCTTGAATTAATATTTTATTAGGTATGCTTGAAATATTTCAATGACTGGATAAAATATCATCAGATTTCAAATTTGAATTTGGCGTATCACTGTTGATAATGAAGTTTGACAGATTGACATCCAGGAACAGATTAGGAATCGAGTTCAAAAATTTTTCACGCGGCACTGATCAACGTCAATCAAGATCTATAATAGGATTTCAAAAAGATAATGTAAGTCGCAGGGACAACGTCCCTCAGGAAGATCTCAAGAATGAAATCGTTCAGCCGTTAATATGTATGTAATGCGAAATGTTCAATGAGAAAAAAAAATTTGGTTGCACTTTTGTTTTATTCATTATTATAACAATAATAATTAGATTGCTCGTCCCACGTTTTGCATTTTCCCTGTCTAATAATACTTGGGAACAATACGTTCTCAAAAGAGATAGAAAATTGGTCCCAAATGACTTTCTGTGGCGGGTTCGAATCCAAGATTCCTGTTACCGACATGTTACCGATATCGAAAACGTTCCTCAGTGGTGGTGGTTCCTATCCGTGCTGAACTTCTAGACCGTTAATGTTTCCCACATATAAACGACAATAAACAGTAAAAATACAAGACAAATCAGAATATGATCCCAGAATTCTGAAAAGAGACAATAAAAGTTGTTCATGCCAAATTTATTACACAAAACTACGCAATATTATCCCACGACTTCCTTCAGAACATTCTAGAAGCTTAGCACGGACATGAACCACTCCAGTTGTGGAAAGTTATCGACGTCGGTAACATATCGCTAACAGGAATCTTGAACCATAGTCCGCTTAGGTAATCTTTTGATTTTCCAATTCCAAATTTTCCGCATCTCCAGAGTTTTAAGCAAAGAAGACAATTTCTCTACAAAGCAGTTAAATTTTCAACGGAAAAACTGATTTCCAACCGAGAAATGATGAAGTTTAAAACCAAAGAGACGAATTTCAACTGAACAGTTGTGGTTTTCCACACAGAAAATAATGCGATTTGGAATAAAAAATAGTCAAATTCAATAAGAAAAAGACGAATTTCTAAAAAAAAAGCTATAATTTCAACTGAAACACATACACAGTAGGAAATACAAGTTCAAATTAAAATATGACCTTGTAGTTCTATATTCAGATAATGAAAATCCTTTGATTTGTTTAAACCGAATTAATTTCACAAAACAACGCAACAGCATCGTATGACGTCATCAAGAACATTGTAGACAGTCAGCACGGACGAAAACCACTGCAGTTGTGAAGCGTTATCGATGTCGGTAACATTTCCCTGGCAGAAATCTTGGAACATGGCGCCTAGGTCATCTTCTGAGTTTCGATTTCAAATTTTCTTAATCTTCAAAGTTTTGGGACAAAAAGACGATTTTCCTACAGAGCAGTCAAATTCCTGACCAAAAAATTTATTTCCAACCAAATAATCTAATTTTGAACCAAAAAAAGGTAATTGAGATAATTTTACACCAAAAAGAATGATGTTTCGAACCAAAAAGACGGATTGGCAATATGGAATAAAATATAGTCGAATTAAATAAGAAAAGACGAATTCCTCACAAATAGTTATACTTCTAACTGGAGAAGATAGATGCTCAGAATATGAACTTTAAATTTTGAATTGATACAATGAATAACTTCTAATTTGTTCAAACCGGGTTCCTTTCACAAAACAAGGCAACAAAATTGTATGACGTCATCAAGAACATTCTACAAGCTTAGCATGGGCACGAACCACTCCGGTTGTAAAAAGTTATCGATGTCGGTAACATTACACTAACATGTATTTTTTAGACCCTAATGCTTATAGGCGCTACTTGGTGGGTACCTATCACCACTACGTAGCGCGTCCCCAGGTTGCGGATAGAGGAAAGGCCCCTGAGGTTAAA
>WSXT02228157.1:0-16439 GCA_011762715.2 Neuroterus valhalla | reverse complement strand
ACTCTTTTTTTCACCTTATATCTAGATCAGAGAATTTTTCATCAGTCCTGGTTCTGGATGGAATCGTCTTGTCATTTTAGCTATGGCGTTGTTTATACGTTGCCCTCTTTTCACAGGTTGTTTGAATATGGTTGAGATATTTTCTTTGCTGGGAATTCTTTCTGTAGTGGGTTGTAAAACTTCAGAAAATCTACAACAACAACAACAACATTCTATTGAGACCGATCGCAGCTAAATGAATTGAACAACTTTCAATATAGCAAGCTTTCTTACAAGAGGAGTGCTTCCTGTACATAAAACTATTACTGACGTTCGAAATCCAACAGACTCCATAAAAATGATAGAACAGATTCACGTTCAACCCAATATATCCTAGTGAGTTTCGTCGTAGTCACTATGACAGATTCCACGAAAATACTTAAGAAGAAGCAATGGGATCGCCGATTCAAGGTGTTGTAGCCAACAAGTTTTATGAGCATTTGGATACTAAAATCTTCAACTAATACGAACTTTGACCAGAATGTCGAAGTCTTTATGTTGACGACACTTCATTCATTTGTCGTTATGGAACGGATAAACTTCACAAGTTGCCTGATTGCATCAACCAATTACACCCTAGTATCACCATCACCCAACCCAAAATCATCAGTCATCAAATCCATTGTATATCGAACTGTCTCCAGAACAGACGTGACTAAATTGCAGAACGAATTACGAAACGTTGATCTCGTTCTAATACAATACGAATACAACGTAATAGAGGAAGAAAGTAACAGATGAGTACCATCCTACTCTACATTCAACATATCCCAAATCAAATGATAAAGATTCCTGAAAGACATAATATCCAAACTGTATCTGAACTACTTGCAGGAAAAGGGAAACTTCTCAACAACCCAATGGACTTAACCGCATTTCTTACTGCCTCGGGAGTATATGGAATTCCTTGCTTGAGTAGTAAGGTGTCAATTGGAAAACCGTAAGACCAGTGACCGCTGAGGACAAATTCAAGGGCATGTAATCGACATCTGCTTAACAGATGATATTGTAGAGCGCAATATCTCGTTTGTAGATGGAATAGTTTCGCAACTGTGTAACTTGCGATACACAAAGCTGCTTGAAATGTACAATCCCCTTATCCTCTATATGTCGTGTTGAAACTATCCTTTCGATCACCAAATTACAGCGATGCATCTGATGCTCAGTCATTTCAACGCGAAAAGTTCTGTTTATCTTATCAAAGTCTGCGTTTGCAAATTCTCTTAACCCAAAAGAGTACTTTAGAACAGGAATATCATAGGTGTTGATAGCCCGGATTTTGTTGAAAGAGTTGAGAGATACTCTTGAGAACAAATCTCAGTCTTGCAGTGTAAGCAGTAATAAGGCCCCCTTGGACTCGAAAATAGGCAGATATTTATATGACTCACCTTAAAACATTGCCTCTATGCGGTTCTCATTCTCGTTCGCCAATTCTCCGGTTTCCAATTCTCTTCGATTGGAATGCACTGTTCTGCATTTATCAAGTCCAAACTCCATGTGGATTGAGCGTACCACTTAAGGTCATCCATGTACAGAAGATGGGTCAGTATATGACAATCCTCATTATCGTGCATTCTTGATCCTCAGCACATTTCATCCAGTTCTTGGCTCAATGAATTCATCGTTTAACAGAACCATAATGCACTAAAGGAGTCCTCCTGGAAGATACCCTCCGCAATGACAGGCAGTCTAGTTGTCCTTGGTTGTCTATGATAAAAGTACTAATAGTCTTGATCCCCAAAGCAGCATCGTGCGACCTATAAGGTCAATAATGCGTTGGCGAATCTTGGTAATTTTCAAAACTAGAACCGAATAGTCATGTGGTACCGGAACAAACGCTTACTCATAGTCAATGTAAGTTTGAACACCAAGTCTCTGCCGATAAAAATCTATGGGGTATCAGTTTTCTGTTTTGGGGCAAAGACTGAATCTGTAGGCCTAGTCCTACGACCCTATGTTCTGAAGACTGTCACAGCCGCACAATATACAAGGAATTGCATATGCAACACAGATGATTCTCTATTCAAGGGCAAAGGCAAAACCTTGTTGTGAAGGTGTCCTATCAGTGCATGCAGATCATTTGTGATGAACATTTTCGGCATAAAATGCCTTGTCGTTGGTTCTACGTTCGTGAACTTCAGCAAGGCTTGACCGGGATTCCTTCCAAAGTGCTGCAGTTATTCAGGGATTCTGCTGTTTCAATCAACATTAACGTTTCAGGACGCAGCTGACCTACCTCCGTTTCGTTGTTAGCTATTTCAACCTCTGGAAGCAATCTGTCAACAGATATTGAGCGTTTATAGTTTCCTAGATTCTATTCCTTTATCCTTGTGGATAGATGCGGGTAAGCAAGTAAGAAGAGACGATGATGTCCTATTCTCACTACTCTGTGTGTGAGAGTTATAAATGATGATAATGTAGTTTTTTGTTTCCCTCAGTCACACAAGTCGCGTGTATCGGAACGACTCTGATCGCTCGTATACTATTTTATAGCACTAGTGACATAAATCCGCCCATATTTTTAATGTTTATGAAACAGGGGTGGTTCTGGGTTCAAAATCTAAAAACCCCAGTGAAATTTGAAAATTTGACTGTCAAATTTCAAATCGCTCCGTGACTCCTGACCTACTGAGCAAGGTAAAGCTCGGTGTGAGAATAAGTTTTATAAGCGACTGTAACCTAGGTTACACGAAAGGTTATGTAATTGTTTTTCATATATCGTTTCTCCTTATTGTTCCAAGATGAGTTTAGTCGAAAATAATTGTAGTTGATCAAGACCTAGGATTATATGTTCGAAATAAAACGCATAAAAAAAGTAATATTTCGTTCATTTGTGAAAATTGTGATAACAACCCTAATTTCGATAACTGGTACTCTTACTTTTTATTCTCTTCCAAATTGTGTTATTTGTTACATTATAATTTCAATATAAGTTTGTAATTGATAACTCAAGTTTTTATATTTTAAGTTTCAAACGGTATTTTCATCACATTACAGTTTCGAACAATAATGTATTATGATGAATGTTATTTGAAATTTCATGCAGTTTCGTGAGGAACTTTCAATTTCGTTGTATGTTTAAAAGAAACTGACATTATAAATAAATTAAAAAATTAATAAATGATAGTTTACTCAATGTTTGACGTTCACATTTAATATTTTAATAATCTACGATTCTTAAGCTACTGCTACTTCGAAGCTGTCTAAAACCAACCCCGAATAACGTGCTGAAATTGGTCATTTAAGTCACAGAAAAGCGTGACTCAAGTGCATTAATAAGAGCATTTGCTTAGTTGTTCGAAAAATTGGTTTCATAACAATGGAATTGATTGACGAGCTAATCATTCTTATTCTGCAATGCTTCATTCATTGAATAAAGGCCAGATAATTTTTACCTAAGCAGCTATGACAGCAGAAAAAATGATCGAAAAGAAAATTTCACTTTTCCCATACTTACAGTGAAATTGTTGTGAATCAAAGAACGAAGAAGACGAAAGTTCAAACTGCAAACTTTCTACAATTCAATGAACTTTAATTTTCTAAAAAAAATTGAAACTTGGACCAACAGTGTAGGCTCTAGACTTTTTCAAACGAAAAAGGGCATTTTATTCCTCTTTGTGTCGCGACTCCAGTGTATTTTTTGTATCCTCGTCCTGCCCTCTTACCTCCATCTAGTCTAAATCACATAGGAAGGAGGAGACACAAACTCGCGTCCTTCTGTGGAAGTATGAGAAATAAGAGAATGTCTGCCGTGTGCCCCGGTAGCGTAATTGTTTAACGCCCCACTCCTGTATAGTGGCGATCCCGGTTCAAATCCGGGCCGCGGCAGATTTTTTAAAATTTCTCTAAAATAATTCTTGGACCAGTAATCGGCAAAATTACCATCTTAAGTTATCCTGAAGATATTTGAAAATTTAAAGGGTATCACTGATTGTTCTTAAATCTATGAAATGGACACAGGATTGAAACGCGAGCAATATACATACTTAGCCCTGTAACTGATTCTCCAGAACTTAAAGCTCACTTTTTTTAAATGAATAAATAGATCAATATAGTTAGAGGTGCTCGTCTATAAAATGAATTATCACCCAACATTAGAAATGCAAATTCTATGCATTCCTTCGAAAATCTTATTCTTGTATTTTGCAACGTTCCAACCCTATTGTCCTTTTTTTTCTTATTTCTTGCGATGAGCAGATAAGTAATTCAGACACAATATGTGTAAAAAAATTAATGGTCTGTGTAAAACAACTTTCCACATATCCTTGTATATATTAGGTTGCTTGTTTCACGACAGTTTTTCTTCCGCTCCCGGCCGAAAAAATCCCAAACTACTCATGATTAGGCGCTCTACAAAAGTTCCCATTGCGACGTAACTGTAACTTTCACTGATAAGGCAATACAGGTCACTGAAGTCAATTTCTGTAAACATTTCTTGTTTCTTTTTTGTTATTTTGTCAATGGCTGAACTTACAGGGAAAATGTGAATGACATATCTATAGGTTTAATTTCCTACAAAAAAAAGTCCTCTGAGCCGAACATCTTCAGTTATCGAGCTTTGCCTTTTTTTTTAGTAATAGGAAAGGGAGAATCAATATAATCACAATTTCATGCTGCAAGAAAGTCAGAGCTCAATACTCGAGAATGATCAATCTTAGAGATTTGCTCAGAGGACTTTTTTTGCCCCCCCCCTTCCCCTCCCCTATACCCAACTCTCTTTAATATAATCTCATTAATTATTTTTAAATGTCTATTATGATAGAAAACATAATTCATGTCGTGGCAAATGAAGGGTTCAAAAACGCATGCATATATGTATCAACACGCGTTTAAGCACTTGCGGGAAGGAGTTCTGTCAGAATCCGTAAAAACTGTTTTTCCTAACTTAGCGCAGAGAATCGATGAAAACTGGATAGTTTCAGAACCTTACAAGTGTGATAACTTTTTTGAATAAAGATAGAAAGTTACACACCACACCTTGAACCACTTAGCTCGCAGTATGATCTAACACAGAGCTACAGTGTCCCGACTTAATATTCACAAACCTTAGTCTATTGTAGGGAATAAAACTATTTAGGCGAATTGTCGGCGATAGGTTAACTTTTGCTAAGGTAACTAAGAAGGCTCTATTTGCGAATATAAATAGTATCGAATGGGGCAGAATTTATAGCACTGTTGATTTAGGAATAGCAGTCTCACTATTGTATCAATAAAAATCGGAACTTGGCTAGTTATTTTAATGATCTACGTTTAGAAGTAAAGTATGGATTCAGAGCTAATCGACAGCATTTTCTTAAAGAATCTAAATAAAGTTTGAAGAATGATCTTGAACACTCCTAGTCCAATCTGCCAGGGAATTGAAATCCGTTGGTTAGTAGCCTCCTTCATCCTTGATAATAGTAGATATGTCTGGAATCATATTGAAAATATTGTGCAATTAGCCAGTAGAGTGCTCTCTTTTATTCTGAGATCCTGTAAGCAATTCGAGGAAATCGAGACTTAAAAGGCATTGTTCTCTGCGTTGGTAAGGTCCGAATTTCAATACACTTCGATGATCCTGTGCCCTCAAAGGAAAAAGTCAATTAATCATTTTTAATAGGTTCATAAAAGGTTCTTGAAGGCTCTTGCTTGGAAGACGGACGGGGTGTATCTGCCTAACAGATGTGCCTATGAAAATCTCTGTAATAGGTTTGTGATTTTGCATTACAGAAAAGTATGTGATTCTGTCTGTAGTATTTTGAATTGAAATAATCAGGAGTTTTATTGACTGTCTGACGTACTGAGTTTGCTGCAGTTCAAGGTTCCGGGATTGTCCTCTAGGCCGAGGTATCTACTCTATCTTCCACTTGCTAGAAAGGCTATCAAATTTATGTCTCTATTATTCAAAATGTCTAGGAATATTGATCAAATTCAAGAGGAATGTAGCGACGACAACTAAAGATATCGTGCTGAAGCATTGTGTAGATATAAGGTTCTTAATAGGTTAGTAATAGATACCACACTTTTTTTTAAGCTAATAAGACTATTATCAGTTACTTGTAACTGTTGAAGTAGATCCTTTCAAACTACTTCTAAGAATGATTTTTTCGTTTTTACTTTGTTAACTAAAGCTCTAAAGTGGTTAAATAATTGTAGAAGACTCGTGTAAAAAAATGTTTGGTTTAGGTAATGATCCAAAATGCACTAACACACTGGATAAGGTTTTTTCAACTAAAAAAAATGTGTGTGTGTGTACGACATTATTCGTCTTTTTCATGGTAAAGTGTAATTTAAGGTGGAATACAATAACTTGGAAAATTCGAAGAAGAAAACAATACTCAACCGATTATCGTACTTCACGGAAAATGAAATGAATCTTTAGTGTCTGCATTCGTGCTTATACTATTTGGGTTATTCGGAAAACGCTATGATTTCCCGAGAAGCTGACTCCTCAGGACTGGTTTGTGATAGGTGTTTAATTGTTTGCCACAACTTACTACAAAATACAGTACAGTCCAAAAGTTTAAATACACCTCAGGAAATTACTGTTTCTCTGTGATACCGTCTGGCACTCGATTGTTCGCTCATCTAATTTCATTTCCCACCAAAATAACGACTGAAAACATACTTCTCGTTATCGTACTGATTATTTAGAGCGTAAAAAAGCTTAACAAGTCTGGGATTGTTCAGAAAAAAGCTTGTTGGTTTCAAGTCTTGCTGTCGGTCAAGTTTATCCCTCAGTAGCTCGATGGGGTTCAAATCTGGAGATTAAGGTGGACACTTTGATATTTTCAGCACAGCGACACTTTTTTACGCACTAAATCATCAGTAGAATAGCGAAAAATATTTTTTGGTTCTCTTGTAAAATGAAATCAGATCCGATCAACCGAGTGCCAGATGGTATCGCAGAAAAATAGTGAACAATGGAAAATGTGAACAATAAAAAAATGTAGTGAAGTAAGGGACAGTCTTCTAGATGGTCTTATTCATGATCCGTAAATAGAATAAAAAATAGTTTTTTTGTGTACTAGGCTGGATGATATAGTAGATTTCTCCAGAAGCATATAATCCTATTTGTCTACTCCATGCATGAGCGTAAACATTTTATTATTTTTTATTAATTGTAAGTTATATTCGTTTGATAATGTGACTCATATTATCCTTCCAGTACTACACACCAGGAAGCATGCCAACAAGAACGTTGGAGGATGGTGTGTGTGCCGTATGTGGGAACAAGCTCCTAGTTTCTGAACACGAGGAGGGAGTCATAGAGAATACATATAAACTTAGTTGCGAACACGTTTTCCATGAATTCTGCATCAGAGGCTGGTGCATCGTAGGAAAGAAACAAATTTGTCCTTACTGTAACGAGAAGGTCGACTTGAAGAAAATGTTCCAGAATCCGTATCCTTGCACTTTCAAAATATATAAATTATTTTACTTATAGTTTTTTGGTTGTAGGAAATTACTGATAATGAAATGTCATTGATTTTTGCCGCCAGTCACTCTCATTAAATAATCGCGAAAATCCAAAGCATTTTTTTCTCTTTCACAATTACTGGTCGAATCTCAAGTAGGAAGACAATTTATTACAGAAGCAGTCCGATAATTTTTAATTCCCCTTTATACTTACTTTTAGACTCACCAGTGCATTCCCTACTCTGCACAGATTCGCAATACTATCAATTGTTTATAATACGAAGCAGACTACGGGACGCATTAGTGAGTGAGAAAGTAGGTGTAAAAGGAAACAAAAGCTTATCAGACGCTTTAAGGGGAGAAGAATGATTAAAAAGGACCTGTTAAGTATTTGTTCCGTTGGGAGGAAAAGGTCGAGAAACGTTTCGTAACCTTGTTTTGAATACAATAATTTCTGGGAAACAGCAAAATGATATAAGAGGGTAGGTAAGAGTGACGAAAAATGAAAAGACTGCTTTGTTGTTGCGCTTGTTCTGTCTGAGGAAGATAACTTATTAAAACCGCTGCGTTTGTGCATTCTGAAAAAGACTACTTTTTATAGTTGTTGTGCTCTAGCCAGGACTGTCGGAATCATAACCTCACTTAGTTTCCACCATGAAGTACTCATAAATTACCATCAAATATACATATGAATTACCGTAAATTCCGAAAAATTCTGGATACCTGAAATTCCAGGTAATTCATATATTTCCAATGAATTTTTGAGAGTTTTGGATTTCCCTTCCTACTTATTCAAGAAATTTCCTGAGTTCTCTGATTAATATGAATTTAATAAAGTTAATAAATTCGAGGAGCTCTATGAATTCCTGGACTTCAAGAATTCAGAGAGTTCGTTGAAAGCATTACCTTCTGATACAAGAGGTATTTTTTCCGAAATGGAGTCATTCATTTGAATAATGATCGAGTTTCGAATCTCAGAGAAATCTGGAAAATGTTGTTAGATATTCTGAAACCTTTGAAAATTTTTAGGAATGTTTGCGACATGTTTGAACATTTCTGAAATCTTCGATATTATTGCTAAATATTGGAATAAGTTCGTAAATGCCCTATATAATGTCCCATAAAAAATTGGCATAGTGGTAATAGTGGAAGCAGCGTGCTCTATATGGAACTAGCGAGAAATAATTCACGAGTTATAAAACTTGCTTGTATGCGTACATTTTACAGATAATACCCGTACGCACACAAAGAAAACTCTGGTATCATCTATACGTGTGCGAGCATATGAAATCATTGTGAATTTCTTTGGAATGCTAATACCGAAGGAATTTAGAATAATATCTGAAAACCGTGTTCTAATAACAGTACCAAAATAATTATTAAAAGATGTGTTTTTTCAAATTATGTAAACCAAATCCACGCAGATAAGGCATCGAAATTTCATTATATTCGTTTGTAAGCTTTGAACACTGTTTAGTTCTACAACCCTAATAATAATAATAATAATATCTGGAACTGGTCTTGCTGAAAAATGATGCAGATTGAACTGAGTAGAAATCCCGCGTGTCCGAGAGTAAACAACAGGCTTTTTTCTCTTTTATAACCATTTATTATACCTTGCTTGAAGAAGCAAGATATCTGGAAGTTCCGAAGAATACGATAAAACACGCCGAATTTGCACTGTAGAATCGATAACTAAATATACATGAGAAAATGAAACGGCACGAGCGCGACAAAACGTGGTGACTCGGGACGTGGTAGAGCGGTACTGGCGTTCTTCCCGACCCTCCCAGCTACTTGATCCACCAAGCTGGTCGAGAGGAACCTAGGGCCGCACACGAACCCGAGGTTCCGCGACCGCGGAGATCGTTGTCCTGATGAATCCTAGACATCGCGCCCACCTTCACGTTGAGTGAAGATCGTGCCAAGCTTCAGCTGTGGAAAATAAGCGCCCACCTTGGGCTAGTGAAAAAGAGCGCACACGTTGGACTAGTAAGAAAAGCGCTTACCCGAGTAGACCTAAGATTGGAGCAGCTGCCTGTGAAGTAGAACCTGAAACATTAACAGGCAGCTTAACAAGTTTTACGACAAGTCGAGTTACGTGACCTGTCTCAGTTTTCAAGGACACCTTGCGAATCTTATCAGCCGACCCTGGATGAACCAGAGTGACCCTGGCTAAAAGCACTTCGTGGGTGATATGTTCTCCTGGAGGACAAGAACAAGATCGTCTACCTTGACAGGAGGCGCTTGACTTTGCCATTTCGGAACGAGTTTGCAACTCGTGCAGATATTCGGTAGACCATCTTTTCCAGAAGGTATGGTACATTTGCGTCAGCAACTGCCAACGTTCCGACATTGCCATCTTAACATTCACAAGCGGTGGCTCAGGAACCGTGTGCATTGGACCTCCAATAAGAAAATGTGCTGGAGTCAAGGCCACTAAACATTTGAATCATCTGACATAGGCTATATCGGCCGTGAGTTCAAACAAGCTTCTACTTGTACGAGAAAAGTAGACATCTCCTCAAACGCGAGAGTTGTATCGCCGATTACCCTTCTCAAGTGGTGCTTGACCGAGCGCACCGCCGCTTCCCATAAACCACCAAAATGAGGAGCCCAAGGTGGGTTGAACTTCCACTCAATTTGATGATTGGTGAGGTATCGAGCGAATTCTGCTTCCGTTGACGCTGCAGAAAAGAGTTCTCGAAGTTGTCGATCCGCCCCTACGAAGTTCGTGCCGTTGTCACTGTACAACGTGCGACAGATTCCGCTTCGAGCGGAAAATCTCTTGAAAGCGACGATAAACGCCTCCGAAGTATAATCTGAAGCCACCTCCAAATGAACCGCTCTCGTAGCGCAGCATACAAAGACAACAATGTATCCCTTGTAGGCTTTGTGACTACGCCCTTTTGAAGTAACGTATCCAAATAGGACCAGCATAAACTAAACCAACCTCTGCAAAAGGTCGTGAGGTTGGTTTGACCCGGAAGGGTGGTAGAGGAGCCATTACCTGAGTACAAAGTAGTGCCCGGTGTCGAGCGCAAGTGACGCAACGATTCAGTACCATTGGGAATGATCAAAACTGATTGGAGTGTCCTCCGGGAGGATATACGGGTATCGCTCATCATAGTCGAGGACGGCGTGTGATAAGCGGCCTCCAAGTCTCAACACGCCACCCTGTCCAAGAAAGGTAAAAGTTTTGACAACGGACTCCCTGCTGCCACGGAATGACCCTCCTTAACCCTATAGATTTCCTCAGAGAAATGCTCCCGTTGTGTGTGTCCAATCAAACGCCGTAGAGCTTGATCAAGCATGCTAGAAGTAAGATGACAAGGTGACCTGTCCATTAATCGTTTGCGTAGTCGTTCTACAAACTGCAAACAAAGGGCAGTAACCCTTAAAAGTTTCGTCAGTGCGGTAAACTTTGTAAGGAGCCACCAAGGTAGTTCTTGCCCAAGGATGGCAGAGTGTACTACGTTTCGCTCTTCCCGATTAACTGAAGGATCAATAATTCCCATTGTTTGGGGCCAACATCCGAAAGGTTGAGCTAACCAAGATGGCCCATGCCACCAAATCCGATGATCTTCCAACTGCGCCGGTGAAATTCTTCGAGATGCGCAATCTGCGGGGTTGTCCACTCCTGGAACGTGTCGCCATATCTGAATCTCAGACACTCGGTTGGAAATGTATGTCATCCAGCGGAGGAGGTGACCTCGGATCCAATCGAGAGTGTTGGCAGAATCGGACCATAGATGACAACCTGACGAAAAAGGCAAACCAAGAACTGATCTGACATGAGCTATGATACGTACCAAAACAAGGGCGGCACACAGTTCCAGTCTTAGAATCGAAGTTTCTCCTTTCCATGCAACTTTCGTTTTTGCCATCACAAGTGTGACAAGAGTTTCCTGATGAGGCATTTCGATTCGTAGATAAACGACCGCCTCCTATCGCCTTATCCGAAGCATCGCCAAAACGCTGCAGCTCACAGACGCTGTCCGATGACCAGCCTACCCATCGCGGAATGATTGGAGACGAGAGTTCCGGCAGCTGGTAGACTTATCTGAAATCTAAAACATTCAGGAGCTGGCTGCCACAAGATCCCTAACGCTCTAGAAATGGGATCCTGATCGAAGTAAAAGGAAGTAGATGTTTCCTTGAATTCAGGTGGGATTCCTTCCAATGCATCATCTCGGTCGGAGAGCCATTTTTTAAGAATGAAACCTCCTTTTCTTAGTAACGAGTCGACTTGTCGACACTTTTCCCTTGCTCCCTCTAGCGAGTCGGCACCTGAAAGAACATCATCGACGTAGATCTCTTCCCTTAAGAGATCATTAGCAAGAGGGTAGGCGTCACCCTCATCCTCAGCAAGTTGATGGAGAGTTCGTATCGCCAGATAAGGTGATGAAGCAAAACCCAAGGTGAGGGCTTTCAGCCAGTAGGTGTGAATCTCCTTGCCTGGGGATGATCTCCAGAGCACTTTCTGAAAGCTGTGGTCCTCCGGATGGATCCGGATGTGACGGAACATCTTCTCGATGTCCACCGTAAAAACGACTGCGTATCTCCGCCATCAGAGGATCACGTCAGCCAGTTCCGTTTGAAGTTTTGGACCTGGATAGAGTAGATCATTTAGAGACAGCCCCGTCTCTGTGCGTTGCGTAGCGTTGAACACTACCCGTAGTTTTGTGCTCGAGTTACTATCCTCGAGTATGCAATGATGTGGGAGATAGTATCCAGTTCTGGGTTGAAGATCCTCGACCTTCGTAACCAATTCCATCTCTCCGAGCTGTGCATATTCTTCCATGATATGTGTATATGCCTGATGCAGTTCCGGGTCCTTGTGGCAACGTTTTTCCATTTGAAAAAGAGCGCGTTGAGCAGCGGCTCGAGAGTTCCCCAAGTCCATTAAGCGATCTTCAAGTGGAAGGCGCACGACATAACGGCCTTCACTTGTTCGTTGATAAGTGGAAAGGTACAGCTTCTCACACTCATCCTCAGCCATATTAGATCGAGAAAGTTTTGCAGGTATGTCCTCCTGGACAACAAACCTGCGAAACAACGATATGAGTTCGTGGTCTACCGTACTTTGTAAACCCACGATCGGAAATTGACCTGAACTTGACCCATCTGACATGAGTCCTGACAAAATCCAACTCAACTGAGTCTGTTGAGCTGTCGGAGTACCCAATTCCCCTTTCCTCAATCCTTCTTCAAGGACGTAAGCGTAGACATCCGCTCCTAAAATCATCTCTAAAATCCTCCCCTTCCTGAACGTTAGGATCTGCCAACTCTAAACCATTCAAATGATACCATTCCTCAACAACAAAACCATCAGGTGGAATATAAGAAGTGATTCGAGACATGACTTTAGCTTTGACAATAAATTTTACCTCAGGATTGATGCGAGAGGAAACTTTGATGTTAACGATACCTCTCGTCGGTCTGGATCGAAGAATCCCAACACCGGAAACAGTGATGATCGCTGACTGGCGAGGTAGGCGGAGTCGCTGCACTAGGTATTCCGAAATAAAGGAGGCCTGGGTCCCTCGATCCAGTAGAACTCTGTTATAGTGACTTCCTCCAGTGGGTCCTCCGGTAATTACAAGGGCTGTGGCCAGGAGCACCGCCCCGCTTCGTCATAAAGATGGTTGTGACCGGTGAGAAGTGAGTCCAGCTGCAGAGTTGTTAACCGAATAAGAAAAAACTGAACTATTGGGATTGAGAGAAGAGGAAGCGACTTGAGTGAGAGGGCCAGGAAGAGTAATAGTGTTGTCATAAGGTTTTGACTCGAATTGGATTTCATGAGGAGGATGTAGCATGGTATGGTGAAATCGGTTACAAGTTTGGCAACGCTTTTCAGAACCACATGAATTTGAATAATGCTTACCCAAACAGTTGAAACATAGACCGTTTTGTCGTGCCATCTCTTTCCGCTCCTTTACCGACTTGGAACGGAATTCGGGACAAGCCGTGACCGAATGCTTCTCAGAACAAAAGCTGCAATCACTCTTCTTCAACGTGGCATTGTGCGCATGTGCGAGGGTACCTCTCTTGTCCCTTTTTGATTGTTGTCCGATGATGGTTCGGACTTGCCTTTGGAAGCATATTCTGAGTTCTCTACCGCTTCCAAAGTTATCACCTTGCCCGTCAAAAATTTATGCAACGTGTCATATATCGGCTGTGTCGTCGACGCCCCTAAACTATCCTCCCATGACTTTCGTGTTTTCGAGTCCAATCTTTGAACGAGCATATAAACGAGAAGGTCACCATATTCATCAGCTGGACACTTCAAAGAAGCCAATGCCCCCACTGCCTCGATGGGGTCGTTCAACAGAGAGTGAAGTTCCGCGGCACTCTCTTTCAACATAACAGGTAAATTCACCAAAATCCTATGTTTGTCATACCTCGACAATAACGTCTCTCATGCTCTTTCAAAATTCTCAGAAGTTGTCGCAATATTGGTGATCAATTGCGCTGGCTCACCTTGCAGACTGACCTTCAGACAGTGCTATTTCTGCACTTTAGGCAGAAGTACAACCTCACCTACCATTGACGTAAACAAGTCTCTGAAGGTGGGCCACTCCGTATAAATTCTGGAAAACTTCGGTAATTCCAGACGCGGAAAAAATGGTCGATTACCGGTTATGGTTGAATCTTGATTATTCGAACCGGTTTCACTTTTCGAATCAGGTTTCGCTAATATTGAAGCGAAATGATTGAGGTAATCGTTTAAATACGTTTTGTAGATAAGTATTTTTCCTCTGCTTGAGAAAAAAGACCCATCTTGAAATAGTAACTTTCCGCGTTGTCACTTTCGAAAGTCACCATGATATCATGGTTCGCATCGAACTTCGTCCACGTTTTTGCAAGGGATTCTAATCGCGCCTTTACCGCATTAGAAGTGATTATGTCCGTACCGAGTTTTTTCAAATTTTTAATAGAATTACAAATACTTTTATAGTGCTCATGCTGTTGAGCAAGATGCTGCTTGAAGGACAGCATGATTGTAAAGTAGCAAACTCGATTCAAGGAAAAAAACCGAGAAGAGACTCGAAAATATATCCGTTATTGAAAAAAGTGACAGCTCGAGTCACTCTGCATCAAAACTCTGAAGACTCACCGCACTGTTCCTTGGCTAATCCTATGCGCCACGCGCGCTATGCCAACCTAAACCGAACGGTAGCAAGTCCATCTCAGACTGAAGTGAGCATCTCATACTTCTGCGCAGGTGCCATGTTGTTCCCAATAGTTCGCTGGCGTACCCTATGCGCCACGCGCGCAATGCCACCGTAAACCAAAACGGTTGCAAGTGTAATTGCACTTTCAACAAAATTATTAATCCATAAAAATTGCACTTGCACTAACCGGATCCTGCTCGAAAGACGAAATGTTCAGTTTCACAATAATAATAATAATAATAATAATAATAATAATAGTTGGAAGTAGTCGTGCTGAAAAATAATGCAGATCGAACTGAGTAGAAATCCCACGTGTCCGAGAGTAAACAACAGGCTTTTTTCTCTTTTATAACCATTTATTATACCTTGCTTGAAGAAGCAAGATATCTGGAAGTTCCGAAGAATACGATAAAACACGCCGAATTTGCACTGTAGAATCGATAACTAAATATACATGAGAAAATGAAACGGCACGAGCGCGACAAAACGTGGTGACTCGGGACGTGGTAGAGCGGTACTGGCGTTCTCCCCGACCCTCCCAGCTACTCGATCCACCAGACTGGTCGAGAGGAACCCAGGGCTGCACACGAACCCGAAGCACCCGCGACTGCGGAGATTGTTGTCCTGATGAATCCTGGACAAACACCATGACATCATTATTAAACATTAAGGTGCGTTTATTTCTTGCTTCTAGTAAAAGAGATTTTATATTTACAGCCGAAAAAGAACCGGAATAAACTAGGAAATAACCGAGCATTCTGTGAGGAAAAATTAATAGACACTTTGTTGGAGATTCCAGGGAATTTATCGAATTCGCCAACAGTTTTCGAGTGTCGCGACATATATCGAAAATTGTTTATTAATCTTGAGATTTTTTTGTTCAGATTGTCACAATGCTTAAAACACCTCAATATAGGAGAAATCGAGCGAAACCTTTCTTTAATGTATTTTGTGCGGGGTCCTTTGTTTTTATTCTTCCTTGAATCGGAAATTTTCTGAATCTCTCTAAAGAAATATTGTGAGCAATATGTGCTGAAGGTAAGCAGTTGTTACTGCTGTAAATTTTGCAGTATTCCCCAGCAGCTCATTTTCAGGTCGTTTCCGGATCATCCCGACTTTCGGATAGCTCAGAGGGTCCTGGGAAAGGGGAGGAAACCTAGCCAGATACCGCCATTTTGAGTACTGATGGCGAACCAGATAGTATATTTATATATCATACTTGATATCTATGTATAGATATGCTATCTCGAAGAGAACGTGAAATGGCGGAGCCAGTCAGGGAAAAGTGCACTAGGTTGCCACACTGTTCCTGGACCCTCAATTTCCGATAGCTCCTTTCAATTCGGCTTTGGCTTGTATGGCTTAATTATGATTATGGCTTGATTATGAATTATGACTTAATTGGCTTAATGTTTAACTACAAAATTCTCGAAAATTAAAAGGCATTTATGAATCCTACGCTTTTATAAAAAAAAACACTTACAGAGCGATGAAGAGGGATAAAAGAAAGTTGTTCTCTTCTTTTTTCTGCTTCGTTTCGTCTAGTTTTTTGAATATTCAGGTATCTTATTGTCACATTTAAACGAGAGGCTATTTACTGAAAAACTGAAGAATCGTAAAACTCTGAAAGCGGCAATCTCTATCGAATTCATATAGGGTTCCAGGATTTCCAACAGACTTAGCTTAACCCTTTAACGCTCAAATGGCCAAAATTTCAACGTCAACTTCATGCTCGTGCCTTTCAATCATAACCCGTGTAGAAATAATATTGGGATACATATTCTTATGTAAAAAAATCTCATCTTTCGAATGGCATCGTTCAAT
>WSXT02228146.1:0-16440 GCA_011762715.2 Neuroterus valhalla | reverse complement strand
GACAGACACCTTCGTAAAAACCATTTTTTATGACTCAGGGGGTCTCAAAACGTGGAGATTTCATCAAATCCGCGAAACTCAATTTTCACATAAAACCAATACCTTCTCATTCAGAATGAGAATGTAAAAATGGCGCAACTTTCAGACGCTACGGTAAGTAAATAATTGCTTTTACAAAAAAAAGTTTCAAACAAAAATGGTAGAGAATTGTGTGAATTACAACTTTTGCCTTAGAAATTTTGCGATAGCACCGAAATCATAGGAGATATTCGATCTAAAAAAATGTTCAACCCCCTTTTTATTTGTATAATCGATTGTTAAGCAACAAATAAGCAAAATACGATAAAACATCAAATATACTAATATGTAGATCTCATTTATCTCATGAAAAATGATATTAACTGTTTTCTTGATTGAATTAAAAATACGACTGTTATACGCGATACAAGAAATCACCCCAAAATTCAAGATGGCGGACAACCTGCAAAGGGTTGATGGTCGAAAACTTGGATTTAAACTCCCTATATAGTAACCTAAAGATGGACAAAAAAGAAATTTCCTTACCCAATGAATTGCAATAATACGTATAGGAATTCGACTAAACATACTGGACTAAATAACAATTGTATATAAAATATGGAAACTATGAGAAAAGAATGGTAAGATGAGGAATGTAAGAAGGGTAAAGAGAAAATGAAGGAAAGTATGGAAGAATGGAGGAAACGGGAGATTGACAAAAATAAGTGCGATAGAAGAAAATTAGGGAATGTCAAACGAGAAAAGACAGAAGAAGAAGAAGGGAAGGTGTATGGAGGAGGTAGAAAAAGCAGTAAAAAAGGAATGGTGAGGGGGGGGGGGGAGAAGACACAGAAGAGATGTAGAGTCTGTAACAAAGTGTGGAAAGAAGGAGGATGGCCTGAAGAATGGAGGACAGGATTCGTGATCCCGCTAATAAAGGTAGGAAGGGGTAAAAAATATAGAGGATTACAGATAGCACTTAAATCGGTGGGTTTTCAAAATCTATGCAAAGGGGCTGAGGGACAGGTTGGAAGGTCAGATAGAAGAACAAGGAGATATTCCTAAATTATCTAATAAGTAGAGATTTGGAGCGGAAAAGGGAGAAACTAGTGGCCTTGCTTGTGGACTCAGTGAACAGAAGAGTATTGTGAAAAGCTGTGGAATAAAAGGGCGTTCTCATGGGTGAGAGGGGTGTTGGGTAAGATGGAGAAAAAGAGAAGGATGAAGGAGGAAAGACGTATAAAGAGGAGAGAAGAATCAAGTTCATTGTAAATAATGTTAATAGTAGATAAAGAATAGATTATAATAAATGGGTAGTAACGGCGAGGATGGGGTTCTGGAATGCGAGGCTAAAAAAGGGAATATACGCGCAAGGGAAAGCGGGGAATGCAGAGCGATAAGAGCGAGCGGTCAGAGCAGTAAGGTGTAGATAGATGTTACTGTGTGTCTGAGTGCTAGGATTAAGGATTTATTGAAAAACTCTGTCAAACATGGTGGTGTAAGCAGATCAATTTTTTAAGGCAAACAGGATGAAGAATAAACGTTCACCTAGAATCTATCTGATCTATTATAATTAGGCTATTTACCATATAATTATTTAGGTAGGCACTACAGGTGGTGGCAATTTTGAAAGCTTCGGTCGTACAAGTCGCCGCAATTGAGGCATTCGTGGAAGCGACTGCGGGGATGATATTCTTCACAACTCCTTGAACGAGTCTGTACGTCAATCCTCGAATGCCGAATTGCGTAGCTCTTTCGCTGGACTTTTCATAAATCCAGTTGATGTGTTGAGGATCATCGCCGTCGATGACGCAGTCGAAAGGATTTTCCTTAGGCCACTGAATTACTTTCACGTACTCTATGCAGTGTTCTGGCAAGCGAGGAGTATTTGCTATTGTGCAGAGAGGATACGTGACCTGAATGAAGGAAAAAATAATTATGAAAAAATTCCATGTATTATAGGAAATCCATTATATAATATCGATTATATAGAGGACAATTCTCGGATAATCAGCACTAGAATAAATGACAGAAATATTATATGAATTCATGTGAAGAAGATAGAAACTGCAATATAACAATTAATTTTAGACCACTGAACAAAATCACATATGGAAGTACACGTAAATAGCGATTCTACACAAATTACTTAAATCTTTCGAAATCCCATAATACTTATGAATATATTTCAAAATAATTACAAAACTGAAACCTCATAAAATGCGTAGAAATCCTTCTGAATCTTGTGCCTCCCTTTATATCCCTTCAGAGTCTCAAAAAATCTTTTGAATCCCTTCAATCTCTTGGAGATTCAATGAAATCCTTAAAATCTTGTAAAATTCGTTGAAATACCTCCAAATCCCTTAAAACCCTTTGCTTATATATGGCTAGAAATCTCATGAAATTTTATTCTCTACAATTGAGTTCCCTAGAAATCCCTTGAAATCTTTAGAAATTCTACAGGACTCATTGGAAATCCTCATTATCTTTGATATTTTCACAATCCTCGAAATCGTAAAAATCGTTAAAAATTCTGAGATTTCTTTTATCTCTCGCAATTATTGAAATTCCTTAAGAATGAAAAATAATTTATTCCTTGAGTTCCCTGCAAATTTATTGAAATCCCTTCAAAGCTTTCGAAATCATTGCAATAAGTAGAAATCATTCGGAATCCCTGGGGCATAAATAAAATCAAACTCATGCATTAGAGTTCTATAAAAAGAAAACCGTTCAAATACCAATGCACATCTCTGAAATCTTTGCTGTGGAACCGCTGGGAATACCTCAAAATTTCATTCTCTAGAATTTGGTTCGCTACAAATACCTTGCAATCTTTGGAAATCCAACAAAGTCCTTTCCGATTCCTTGAAATTTTTGACATGATTAGGAATTAATTGGACTCCTTTAAACTGACTTCAAATCTTTTGAATCGTTTGATATTTTTTGAATTCGCAATTCATGAAATTCCTCCAAAACCCGTTGAAATCTTTCAAGATTGTGAAAATCTATTAAAATAAGTAGAAACCATCCAAATAGAAAAAAAACTTTCAAATCCCTAAAAATCCTCCAAATCTTGAGGAGTTCGTTGAAATACCCCGAAATCCCTTGAAACCTTTTGTTTTGATATCGCTAGGAAATCCTTGCAATTTAATTTTCCAGAATTTAGTTTGGTTAATTTTAAAAATTCTTATATCCTCGAAAATTTTTTAAATCCCTTAGAATCAGCTTCAATTTTTAAAATCCCTTAAAATTTTCGGAGATCGTGCAAATCCATTAAAATAGATAGAAATCATTCGAAATCTCTGGATTATAAATTAATTGAAATCCTATAAAAACTATTCAGAGTCGTATGGAAATATTTCAAATTCCTTAAAATACCTTGAAACCTTTGCTTTGGAATCACTAGAAATCTCTTCAAATTCATTTTCTAGAATTAAGTTCTCTAGAAACAGCTTAAAATTATGGAAATATTACAAAATTCTTTGAAGTCCTTGACATTTTTCAAATGTTTCCAAATTCTTCGGGCTCTTTCAGAATCGTTTGAATTTTTTTTAACTTCTCAATATCCCTTGAAATTGTTCAAATCCCTTGAAAACAAATTTAATTGATTTCCGGAAATTCTCTAAGAATTCGATTATATTCTCAAAAATCCCTTGAAACCTTTCGGGAACGTACTAATCAATGAAAATCAGTAGAAATCATTTAGCAAAACCTATAAATAAATTAAGTGAAATTCATCCATTAAAACTTTTTGAAAAAAATTTTCAAATTCCGAGAAAATTTGTTTAATCTTGTGGAAGTTGAGATTGAGATTCATCCTTCTAGTTATGTGTATGACTATCTTGTTAAGAACTTATCTTTCTAGTTAAAAATATCTTTTTTGTTGAATGTTGATCTATCCATTGATGATTTAACTATTTTATTAGAACTCCTTCTTTTTTTTTGTTGAACTCAACTAGTTGGATTTTTTTTTTTTTTTTTTTTTTGATGAATTTTTTGTAATGATCCTAATATTTTATTTTGAATTCGAAAAAATTTCAGTCGGAAATTCTTCTTCACAGGTCAAAAATTCAGGTACTCAGGGCTGACCTGAAACTGTTTGAGGTTATGTTGTTCTCATATATGTTCTCTGCGATGCCTGTGATTGGTCAAAGGACCCACCGTGGGGACTTATCGAACCTGATTGATCAATCGAGTCTTCTAAAAAAACCCGGGAGGACGGAAAGCAAAATCGAAACACCTTCCTATATTATCATGGATCTTCGTGGAGGCATAAAATCTATTCTATAGGAAGTTTAATTATGTCGTTGAAAATTATACTATTTCGTTCGAGGAATGGAAATTCATTTTTAATGGTAAAAAAGTCATCTTTGTTGGTTGGAAATAAACTTTAATGTTGAAAATACGTCTTTTTAGCTCAAGAAATCATGTACTTTTTTAAAAGTCATGATATCGTTGGAAATTTATAATTCTGGTTGATGATTCAACTAATTAAGGAAAATTCGTCTTAATTCCATTTTTGGTTAAAAATGTATCCTTCCAGATTCAAAATGAACTTCCTTGTTGGAAAGTCATCTTTTTGGTTGGGGATTATACTATTCTGTTTAGAACTCGTATTTTTCGATAAAGTAAAATGTTTGAAAATTCATCCCCTTTTTCTTCTAAAGTTCAACTATGTATTAGGTTAGGAATAAATGTGGGTTATAAATCGCCTTTTGGTAGAGAATTAATTTCCTTGGTTGAAGATTAATCTTTGCAGGTAGAGATGCAGCTAATTAAAAATGCAACTGTCCTATTGGAGGTTGAATGTGTTTGTTCAAAATTATGCTAATTTGAGAAAGTCACCTTTTTTTGGTGGAAATTTAACTGTTTTATGGGAAGTTCGTGCAGTTCGTGCATTGGCCTTTATGGTAGAATAGTAATATTTCTTGGTTGGAAACGAGATTCTTGTAAAAAAATCGTCTTATTGGCTTGAAAATCCAAACATTTTTGCACCGTTTCATTCGGAGCGTATAGAAGTTTAACTTGAGAAAAGAAGATAAAAAATTCACGTTATTTTCAAGAGCCTAGATCAAGACGATATAGTTATGATAATAATTACTTGTGGAGGGTAAAGATCCAAAGTGCACTCGATGCAGGCATTCATTCCCGGCCAGATGACTCTGGCGTTTCCTTTGAAACCTTCTGTGCCTCCATCGACCATCGGAATCACGCTACTCTGATCCAATTCCCCATCTTCGTAAACTAAGAGAGAAATCAACATGCCATTGACCCATCTTCTGGCGATTATTGAATCCAAACCGCAAACCACGATGTAGAACTGACGGTAGAAGGATTCATCTTTGTCCTGGATTCTGCAAAAATGTGGAACAGCGTTGCAGCCTGCAACTCTTTCGTTTATGAACTTAGCAGCAACTTGCGCCTTCGAGGAACCGATGTCTTTGTGACGGAAGAGAAATTGCCTGTTTTTAGAAAAGCATAGAAAATTAGTGAGGTGTATACAACGCTGAAATGTACACTATGAGAAAATCGAAAAAAATTTAAGTGAGGGATTTACGGTATTACTTCAATAGCCGATACTGATTACTTTACCAGAAAATTTTATTATCTTTAATTTTATAAATATCTGAAAAAGGGCTACAAAATACTTTTTTAAATTCTAGTCTTAACGGAATTACACTTAAATCTATCATTATGAATTCGATGGAAATTATTGTATTTTCCATAACCTCGAATCGTTATTTTGATGATTCAGAAATTTGAAGCGTAGTTACGTTTTTTTTTCAAATTAAGATACAAAATTTATCAGTTTAATAAATTTAGGCTCATTATTTTCAAGGAAAACAAAATTTCAATATATTCAAACTTGGAAATTTGATTACAAATTTAAGAGTATTTTGATCTTCTCGAATCTCAGAAAAATATAAATAGAGACTCCATTCAAAAATTCTTTTAAAACTTGGAGAATCCAAATTACTTCATTTTTAAAACTCAACTTATTGAAGAATACTAGAAATTAAGAAGATTTCAATAAATATTAAATGGATAAAACTATTTTCATAGTACTTCAAATAATTTATTATTAAACAATAACTTGGGATTTTTACATTTTTTTAAACTTTCCAAGGAATTCCTAATATTTTCAATATATTTAAAGAATTCCGTCAAAATATGAAATGAAATTTGAAATATTCAAAGCTGAACATTTCCAAATTTGAAGCAGCAAATGAGTTTGACATCAAAACCTTCGAATTGAATAAATGAAAAGGTTTTTGAGACATTTGAAAATTAGACCTTCTAAATTTTTTGCTTTTAAATTTGAATTATTCAAAAGATACAATAATGTTGAATAAAAACTTTCAAAAGGAAAGTATGATTACCAATTGTCGTTAGCGAATTTTGAATCAAAGGTAATAGGAATTGAATAATTGTATACATACTGAAGAGTTGTTAGCAGTGTGAAATTCTTCTTTCGCCACTAAACATTTGTAATATTTGTTATAACAAAAAAATGACCAAATGATAAAAAAATTGACTGTAACATGACCAGAATTAAATAGGTCAGAAAAATGGTTGATATTATAAAAATTGTTTAACTTTTCTGTTCTTTCTTTTACCTTTCCTTTTATATATTTCAAGACTAAATAAAAAATTTGAAAGTCTTGTCTTTCAGCTTCAAGTCTGAAACTTTCAAAATATAATTAATTGAAATCGATAAACAAAATTAAACACAATAATACATTCAGATTGAAAGATTATTACTTGGATAATCAGAATTTAACGTTTCCCTTTTCTTTATCACAAATTTGAAAAATTAAGCTTAGAAATTGAAAAGTTATAAAGCCAGGTGTCTCTCAAAATCAAGTTATTGCTGTTATTTTTAAATTTTTTTCAAGCGGATGATGTCATTGAGGCTTTCAATTAGGAATTGGTCAATCCTAAATAATTTATATGAATTGTAAATGTTAGTGAGTGCAATGCTCGAATCTTAAACTTTGATTTCGAGCTATCTAGATTTATATTCGGTTACGTGTAAAGTTTTTTTTTCTTGAATTATACAATTGTAAATTATATAAATCAGAGACAAAAGATTTCGACTTTGACATGAAATTATCCAGAATATAATGTTTTGTACTCTCAAAATTATTGTGCTATGAAGGATTTTGATTTGAGATTGTACACTCCAAATTTCAAACAACAAATGTTGTGTGTTCACCTCTTAAATCAAAAATTTTTTTATTGCAATACATTTCACTCGATGCATTTAAATTTGATCATTCGAATATTATTTCCATCGATTGAATTTATTCACGCAATAATTGATGGAAAAATATTAAGACAGCCACTTCAATTCCAAAAATCTAAAAAGCAGGCCAGGAAAAATGAAAATATCGTCACTACTCTGCTAAATATGAGAATATCTTGTGATACGTCGTCTAGCAGAATGAGAAAGTGAAATTATCCTTGACAGTTTCAACAAAAATACACTTGAATCTACAATGGTGAAAATATATTGTTCCCAACTGTTATTTGTATAATTTGTTTGGTTTATGGAAACAATAATGTTTGAAATTACAAAAAATGGTGAAACATAACCTAAAACATACCTGTTGAGGTTTGACAAATCAATTGTGTCCATGTCGATGACATGGATTTGCCTGAAGCCCATTAGTGCTAAATTCTTTAGTAATTCACAGCCTAGTCCACCAGCTCCAATAACAAGTACTTTGCATGTTTCCATCAAAAATGGAAGAGTTTCTGGAGAAGGCTCGAAATCTGGCCGGCAAAACGGTCCAGACCTTTCCAAAACTTTTCGAAGATGACTTAATCTCCTGTTCGTGTTGTCAGAACCCATTTTGATTTATTCAAGGAATAACTTATTCTTTATCGTCCTCCCTTTACCTAACTACTAATAATTATAATTGTTCATAAAAAAAAAACTGATGACACGGTTTCTGCCCTGCCATTGAAATGGAACTGTCAAAATTGAGCGGAAGCGCCATAGCGCACCCTGGTGTGTGAAAGAGGTGTTTCAGGCTGTGACGTCACTTACAAGATGTCCGCACGCGAAAGTAATGGAAAAATGATCTTTTTCATTATTCGATTAAACATACTTTTAAGAATAGAAAATATAAGTCAAATAAATTTATCATTTGCAATACTTTTCTCCCTAGCAATCGGAAAGATAAAGTTTGTACTCAATCAAATTTATCGTTCTACCCTCAACGTTCAGACATCTTGGATTTTACCCACATGACTAACTAAATTTCAAGCGGCGGTAAAGTTCAAATTGTGACATTGTTTCAAATTTATTATATAAACGCCTTGAAATATTTATTTGCAATGAACCATGCTTGACTGATTACAGGCTTCACCGCTTTTTTTAAAGTGAAGAGGAAAACAGGAAAATATGGAAATAGGACATATTTTCACAAAAATAAGGGAAGAAATACAGGTTTTAATTACTTCAAGCGTCCTCAAATGTTTTTTTTCTGATATTATAACGAATATTTAGAGGTCGATAACGTTGTTTTTGTGGCCAATCCGAAACTTCATTAGTTATTACATAATTTTACATTTTTACAGATTTTCCAATTTTACCAAAATTATAACGGCGTTTCTTCTTTAAGAATATATAAAACTGCTTCCAAATTTTTACTGTTACCAATCTATTTTTTGAGAGAATGAGATCGCTCCAATCTGGTTGGAATTTCAACTATCAAATTTTTCGTTAAGAATTGATCTTGTTCCGTTGAGAGTTTAACGACTTGGTAGATTGTTGGACTCTATGGTAGAAGGTTCAAAATTTTAATTGAAAATAAAAAATTTTGTTGAAAAGTGTAGGGAATCCATCTTCTTAAGTCAACAATTCAACAGTTTGGTTGAGTTTGCTCTTCTTGCCTAAAGAATCTTTCTGGTTGAAAATTCAACTCTTTCGCATGAAATTCGTATATTTTTTTGGATTAAAAATTAATTTTTTTCCGTGCAGATTGGATTTCATGTGAAAACTGAAGTATTTAGTTGAAAATGTATGTATTTTGTTAAAAATAATTTTCATGGTTGAAGATTCATTTCCCTGGTATAAAATATAAGTATTTCGTTGAAAATTGATTTTTTTAATTCAGAAATACAATTTCTTTTGTATTCTACAATTTTTTTGCAATTTTCTTTTATTCTTACCTGAAAGACCTTTTTTTAAATTCAACTATTTTGTTAAAAATTCGTTCTTCTTTTTGTTTTTTTATCGTCCTTTTGGGTAGGAATTTCGATTCTTGTTGAAAATGAAAATTCGTTGTTTCAAGTTATTCTGTTTTGGTAGAAAATTCGTCTCTTCAGTTGTAAATCTGACTATTTTGTTTAACATTCTTTCTACTTAGTCAAGAATTGAACAGTTTGGTTGAAGATTCAATTCTTTCATTAAAATTGTCAAATTTGGTTCAAAATTAGTTTTTATTTTTGTTGAAAATTACTATTTTTATTTGACAATTGAATAAGAACGCTTTTGTTTGAAAATTGAACTTTTTTTAGTTGGGAATCCATGTATTCTGTTAAAGATTCATTTTGTTGGTTGAAGATTTATCTACGCGATCCGAATATTATGTTGGAAATGAATTTTTTCTAAAGAAAAAGAATTATCTCGCTTTTTTCATACCACAATTTCGATTGTAATTTTTTTTCATTATTGCCGGAGGAATGTTTTTTTGGTATAAGGTTCACCTTTTGTGGTTGAATTTTCACTATTTTCTTCAACATTCGTTTTTCCTTGATTGAAAATTGAACTTATTGGTTAAAAATGTATGTACTTTGTTGAAAATCCATTTTTTTAAAACATTTAGTTCGTCGATAAAATGTTCTAAATTTTGTTAAAATTTATTTTTTTCATATATCCGGCAAATCAAATTGTTTCAGTTTTTTTATGTCACAAATTGGCTGCAATTTTTCATTCATCCTCGACTGAGTAATCTTTTTTTGGTTGAAAATTTGTTTTTCCTCGGTTGAAAATTGAACTATTAAATCGAAAAATTATGCAATTTTTCCAAATTCATTTTTTCGTTTGAAGATTTATTTATTCGATTGGTCAAAATACAGAAGGTTTTTAGTTTAAAATTTCGAGAATTTAGGCCCTGGGCTATATAAAAATAAAAAAAGAGAGCATATTTTCTAAATTGAGCGTTCAAAAATGGGTGAATATGAGAAAAGAGGAAAAAAGGGAAATCACTGTGAATTCTGAGATTAGAATAAAATCTAAACATGATGTCTCAACGATTTTTTTTCCTAGTGTGGAGAATTTATTAAGATATGAGAGCGTAATCAGAAACCGAAAAAGGAAATTGCTTTCAAATTTCGTTTATTGAATATAGTGATGTAAAACGAACAACAATGTGATTTCTTACAGAAAATAACATGTTTTCAACTTTTTTTCTAAGCTTGTTATGAACTAATATATGCAGTTCAAAAAAAATCATATAATGTACCTATACAAAACCTGAAAAAACTCTTATTCTGAAACAATTGCTCTGACGGTGTGATACTTTTTCTACAACTCTATCAAATAAAAATTTACAACGATTATTATTTGAAACTAAAAATCTTTTATACAGATTATTATACTGTTTGTAAATCTTAAGATGACAAGTCACGCACCCAATCGGGGAAAATATTGACAACTTATTACTATAACGGAATAATTCTATCAAAAATTGAAACGCTTGAACATAAATTCAATGATTATTGTTTACTTTTATTTGAAGGTTCAACCTCCTTGGGTATAATAAAGTAAAATAATAAATTTATGCGTAAAAAAAAAAATTAAACTGTAATGAACTAATTTTATTGAAGATTGGAGGATTCGAAGAAAAGTGATAAGTTTACAATAATTTCGCGATTCAACTATAAACAATGTTTTTCTTTAATATTTATAAATACCTGAATGTACAGAGATAGCACTTTTTCTATGTTAAATTAAACAGCGATGTTCTTCATGAAAGTATGTTACTTTATGAAACGCCAAATAATTCCTGAATGGTACAAGTAAAATATATATTCCTGAGATGAGTAAGAATTATTTTTTTTTCAAATTAAGTGTGAATCCAGTACATGACAAGTACATAATCTTGAAAAATGAAATTATCGACACTACAGAATTTCCGAAAAAAGCATTCGAAATAGATGCTCTTGAATAATAAAATACCCAGAAATTTTATACTATGGAAATTCCCAAATTTTAGCAAAAGAATAAATTTTTGTTTTCAAAAATAAAACTTCTTAATTACTAAAAAAATAAAAAAATACGTTCCGATGACAATTTTTTTTATATGTGCACAGTATTTGGAAAAAAAGTATTGTTCTTGTAACTTGAATAAAAATCGAACAATGTTTAGCGAAGGAGAAGTTTTATTTTTAAATGCAAAAAACTAAAAATGAAAGATGTCACGAAAATTTTGATCGCTGAATGCTTTTTCAAGAATCCAGAATAATCCAACCTCCTAGTGTTTCTAAAGTTACAAGAACAATTATTTTTCTCAATACTTTGTACATGAAAAAAATGCAATTAAAAAAAATATCTTTTGCTCATTTCTATTTCATATTTGAATATAAATTAGACAAAACATGTATTCAAAATTGTTTTAAGAATTTGCATGAATCGAATTATCAAATAATCGTACCATTAATAAAAAATATTACTTATTTGAAAACAATTGTTTGAATTGTCGGATTATGGGAATATCACAGGGACGACAATTTTATGTCCGAAATTTTATTATTCAGGAAATTTCAAATTCGGTATTATATCATAATTTTCGGGAATTTCTCAATTCAGGATTTTTAAGCAGTATAAAATTATTTTCACAAAGAAAGACCAACGATTTCTAATTTGATATTAGGATGGTAGAGAAAAATGAGAAATCATACTTTTTCTCAAGGGGTTCAATTCTGTGAAATAAACTGCAATCTTGACCTTGTTTTTCAAAATACTCAGAAGTCTAAACTTTGAAAAAAAAGAACAACAAAAGCTATTGAATTCTCCTTTACACCAAATTTTTTATTTGAAATACTTGAACCATGTAGGGAACGAATGTGTCATGAAAAATGTCTCACTAAACTTTTTTATTTTTTATAACATTTTTTCAGGGAAAGTTGGGTTGAGAGAAAACACTTTGTTCTATTGAACAATCTAAACGTCTAAATCCAAATATCGAGTTTAACAATCGCTATGATTCAAAAAGCAAAATAAAAAGATTATTTAACTAATTATGTAAAAAAAAACATTAAAAAAATATCCACATTTCACAATAATCTGGAAAATTTCCCACCAAACCCGCACTCGAAAAAAAGTGCTTATGACTTTGAACACTTAAATCTATCTTCTCTAATTCGGAGAGGCGAAAGAATTGACTGTCGAAAGTCTTGGAAAACACACATCGACCAATTTTGATTTGAATATATGAATATTTTAATTTATTCAATAAAATATTTGTTAATTCAAAAAAAATTTTCGGATTATGAATAATTTAGTAGATTCTACCCGAAAATATTCTGGATGCACAATCAACTGGAATGTCATTAAATCACTGCACGTTGTCCTTCAAGACTTTGAGAAGCCAAAATAGAGAAAAAAAAAACAATTATAAAATAAGGCGGTTCACAAAAAGGAAAATCCTCCCGATTTCAATTTTCGGATGAAAGTTTTTCCTTGAACGAAAGTAGCGTAGTAGATTTTACTGTGTTTCTCGTAAAGAACCATGATTGATTGAGTTGCATACACAGGAGGACACCAGTCTTCTGCCAATATGTCAATAGCACGCGGTATTTTCGGGTCACCCATCCAAGTAATCACGCCCAACGTTGCTTGACTTCAGTAATCGGACGGGAACTAGTTTTTCGAGCGTAGTATGAACGTCATTTTTATAATGATTCAAAATTCTAGTAAAAGCTTCAATGAAAAGTTCCAGAGTGACAGAAAACTTCTGACACTCGACTATTTTCAAACTGAAAACATGGAAGAAAATTAGTTGTTAACCAAACAGTTGCATCAACAACGAAACAGTTGAATATTAATTCGTAACGGAGAATATAATCATTTTTCAAATTCCAACCTGGGAAATATCTCAATTTTACACGAAAAACAGACGAATATAAACAAAACAGACGAATATAAACAAAAAAGATGAATTCTTAACAGAAATTGTAATAGTCGATTTTCAAACAACAAAATTTATTTTTGATTCCAAAAAGTTGGATTCAACAAAAAAAGCATGGAGATTGGTCTCTATTCTCCATGAAAAAAAGAAAGAATTTCCAACAAAATAATTGAATACTTAACCCAAAAAGGATTCATTTTCAACCAAACAGCTAGAATAGTTGAATTTTCAACTAAAACCGATCATATTTGAACGAACAAAATTAACTTTTTTTTTTATCCACGATGGGAAATTTGAGATAACTTTTGATAGAGATAAAATTTTGAATAACTTTCAAAAAGTCATCCTTCCTAGCTGATTAAACTATTTCGTTGAAAATTAATTTCTCGCTTTGGAAGAGTATAGTTTTCAGTTGAAAACTGAACTAATATGTTGCAAATCAGCAAATCCATAATATTGTTGTATTATTCGTTTCCCTTTGGCTTTAAGGTAAAAACTTTATTGATTTTAGATTTAGAATTTAAAAACTTTCAACGGCACATTGGAGGTAAAATAAACTTTATAAGTTTCTCCAATGATTAGTAATTAAGAGGATTTATGACGATAGGGATGGAATTAAATACTCTATTCTTTGCTCAAAGGTTGAACATTTCGTTGAAATAAAAAAAAAAGTTGAGTCTTGAACCAAATAGTAGAATTCGTTACCAAAAAAGATAAAATCTGAACAGAAAATATTAATACGACTTTCAATCAAGAAGGAATAAGTATTTAAAAGTCATCCTTCTTGGTCGTAAATCAACTACTTAGTTGAAAATTAAACTATTTTATTGCAAACTCATGTTTTTTATTAGGAGTCCATATTTTCGGGTTAATAATTTATCTGTTTGGCTTGAAAATCCAACAATTTGGTAATAAATGAAACTGTTTTGTGAAAATCCGCTCTTTTTTAACTTGAAAATGGAAATTTTAGTATTGTTAAAAATTTCATCAATTATCAGTTTCGCATTTTGGAACTCTCAACGGCATATAATCTGTAAAATCTACTTCGTAACCTTCTCTAATGATTTGCAAATGAGAGGATTCATCACGACAGGGATTAAATACTTTATTCTTTACTCGAAGGTTGAGGGTCGGCATCCTCGTCTGTTGTGTGAGTTGGTTGAGCCAGGGTATTCTGAAACCACAGCATCCAGTTGCTCAAGTAATGACCGCTGACTTGACTCTCGGGGTCTTCCTTCATCTGCGTATTGTTCAACTCTTCGAAACTGCGAACAGTCTGAAGTTCGGTGAAACTGGTCACCAAGTTTCTGCCATGCATTCGTAACTCCTTCTTTCTAAGCGCATCTTTTACTAACCTTTCCCTGCGTTCCTCCTCGGTTTCGATAGCAGACCTGGTGAACCTCATTTCTCTGGCTCTGATCGCGTCCCTCTTCAGCCTCTCTTTTCTCTGGTCATCAGTTTCCTTAGCATACTGATTCAACCTCTGTTCCCTCCGTTTTGCAGATTCTTTGTTCAATCTCTCCCTCCTCTCCTCTGGAGTTTCATTAGCATACATGTTTAATCTCTTGAGCCTCCTTTTCTCAGCCTCACGATCTTGTCTTTTTCTCCTCTCCTCTGGAGATTCATTATACATCCTGTATTCCCTCTTCCGAGCAGCATCTGCATCAAGTCTCTTCCTTTTTTGCTCAGGAGTCTCGTAGTACATCCGCATCTCTCGTTTTTTTGCAGCTTCCCTAGAAAGCCTTTCTTGCCTCTGTTCTTCGTTCTCCGCCTCGTAGAGCTTCTTCCTCTTTTCCCTCATGCACTCAGCTTTTCTTCTCAATCTCTCCCTGTAATCTTGTCTCGGTTCAGACTTTAGTCTGACTCTTCTCTTTGGTTTCTCGGTGCCAGTTATCTTGCTCTCATTACCTTTGAAAGAATCGTTTCGTGGATTCCTGCGTTTGACTGGGGTTATCGTAGCTTCGATATCGGATGGGATCTCGACTCTTTCGGCTTTAAGGCTTTTTGTGATTTTTAATTTGAGACCAGGTTCATCGTTCACGTCGCACAACCATTCTGTGCCATAGGCTTCGTCGGAGCTTCCGATCTCTTTTTTTATGTTGAGGTTTAAACTCTCGAGGAATTCACTGGGTATCGTGACTGTGGGGATGTTGTAGTTGGTGATCTGCTGGTCATCGCTGCTTCCGAATGATTCACGTTTTTGGATCTCGCCATTGATGGTTTCGGAATCTAGAGGACCAACATAGAGAGAATCGGAGAGGATTATGTTAGAACCATCGTTGTGCTGGATGGCGTTAAGATTGGGATCTAGAGAATTGAAGTTTCTTAAGATAGGAGTGCAGCTTTCATTTTCCTCTTCACATTCCTGCGGAGGATGTTCTTTTATTTCTATTGAGCAGTAACTGTCGGATTCTGCTGATAGGTCGATGTCAGCGTTTGTCTCTAGGTTTTCATTTTTGATGTTCACTTCCTTTTTGATGAATACGGGGTTGAAGTCTATGCAGCGGTCGCCAATTCTTAAGTCAGCCTGGGACACTTCCATGTCCTTCCAAACAATTCATTCAACGGAGATTTTACTGAAACATCAAATAATTTCAAATAAAGTGGAATTTTTTTTTCAAAAGGAGACGGAATAAATTATGATGAAAAAGGAGAAGAATTCAAAATAAAATATAGAGGAACTACAAACAAATGATCTATTTACTCAACGTAGTACTATAAGACTATAAGAAGTTTTACAGAATTCCAAAAGACTAGAAAGATTTCAATTACATCGAAAGATTTTAACAAATTCCGAGTAATTCTAAATTATTTTAACGGATTTTTAAACATTGTTTATTTTTAAATTTGTTTATTTATTTCGATATTTCAAAATATTTCCGTAGATTTCAAGCGATTCCGAAGAATAATTACAATGGATTACTAAGAATTTTATAGAATCTTCCAACATTTCAAGATATTTATAGAGCAATTTTGAAAATATAATGAATGAAATCTCAAGTGATTCTTAGCGATTCCAAATATTCTAAAGAATTTCACAAGATTCGAAGGACGGTTCTAAGAATGCAGAAGTTTTTTACTTTCTCATCAGAGAAGAATTAGATTATTTTCGATTGAAATTAAAAAAGTTAGAGCATTTTGACAATTTTTTGAGACCATTTCTTTCAAGATTCAAAAATTGCAAGATCGGCTTCCTATTGTACTTAATTATTATTATTTATCAGCATTTGGAACTCGAAAGTTCATTGCCTCATCTACCCGAGACCGCCACGCGTCCCTA
>WSXT02228135.1:0-16442 GCA_011762715.2 Neuroterus valhalla | reverse complement strand
GCTAAAAATTCTCATTTTCATTTATATTTTTGAATTTTGAAAATGCCACAACTCTGACAATTTTGTTTTTATCAAAAAATATCATAAAGATAAATTGTTTCATTTTTACCTACTACAAGGAACCGTACCTAAAATTTTTGAGTCTTGGAAAGAAAGTCCAAAAAAATGTTCAAAATGCCCCCCCTCTTTCATTTTTTATCGCGAATAGCTGGGTAACGAACTTAATCTGTCTTTTTGGTTTCCCCAAAATATGTGTCAAAGGGCAATCCAATCCGAGTAGTCTTGCAAAAGTTATGGAGTATACAAACACAAACGACAACGTCGACAACAGACAGACAGACACCAAGGTAAAAACTACTTTTTCGTAATCAGGAGGTCTCAAAACGTGGAAATTTCGTAAATTCCGCGAAAGTCAATTTTTACATAAAACTAATACCTTCTCATTATGATAAGAATGTAAAAAAAAAAGAAAATGTTCTTCAATAATGTGCTCCGTGAAACTGATGTAAATCGTGTCTGGTAATGGCAGGGGGGGAATCAGCCGACTGAAGAGGGGCCACGCTTGGGGGCTTTGCTCTACCACTGAAACACTCTTTAGTATTAAACTAAACGTTAGCTGCCGAGCAGCTTCGTTGATTTTCGAACAAGTACTCTTCACGGAGGAGCACTATCACGATATTTTTGTGAAAAACGCCTGGTTCGGAAAGAAAAATTTATATTAAAATTTCAATAACATTTTTATCAAACATAAAAATAATAACACGTAAAGAGAATAGTATTCACTAATTGTAAGTGCATTCAAGTATGCAAAACACATAACAAAGCGTAAATTGATAAATTATCTCTTGTCGGTAGCGTGCGCTAGATAACGTTATCGCGCGCTTCTTGCACTTTTTCGTCTAAAATTCGTTATCTCTTCAAACTTCTGAAAGAAATTCTTTTTCATGACTCGTGTATGAGCTTTAGGAGAAAAAAGTTGGTTTGAAATTGAGTGATAGTTTATAAATTAAAGTGGATGTTTGAATAAAAGTGGCTACAGGGGACAATATAAAGATCTTCTGAAATCTGGAGTGCAATTAACTCTGTTTTTCATCCTTGGATTCAATGTGCTGTTGAGTCATGTTGCCTCTTCTAAAGGTAAATGTAATAAAATTTTATTAAAAATTGAATCGTTTCTTGAACACAGGTGCAGATTCCACTATGATTTGTCATTCGAGTATAAAGAACCTGCTACATACTCCTTATTTGGCATCAATCGATAGAAATTATCTATTGGACATAACAAACCGATATTTAAATTTGGCCTGCGTTTTGAAATAAAGGAAAAAATTTATATTAATGATAACGGCGTTAAGTTGAAGAAAGTGATGAACCTGAATTTAATTTGAGGCCCCAAAGAACTATCTTATGTGCTCATCGAAAATATTTATCATTTTTTACCAGGAGAGCCGAAGGCGTGTATATTCCAATAGAACTTCCATTGCTTTGAAGTCCTTCCAAATATTATTCATGAAATAAGAAACTCTAATTACGCTTTTCGTAGATCTTAGATCAGGCTCTGGAAAACCGATAATAAAAATAAAATTACAGAGGAAGAAAGAGGGAGAGGAGGAGTGTAAATATATTGATTGTCCTCCTGTTAGGAGGATTTTTAATTATCTGCGAAAGAATCTGCTTGTAGCAAACATCATCCTGTTACGATAAACTTGATACACTCTTACAGGTAAATTATATACTTCTGTTCAGGTAAAAAGAATAATAAATCTGAAAAAAATAGACAAGAGAATGATGCTTTTGTTTTGAAATAAAATTTTATCTGATTGGTTGTTGAATTTTTTGAGTTGGGTACCAAAAATGCTGTATGTCAGTTCACATTAGAAAAACCAAAATATATGAAGCAAATAGAGACAATGACCTGCCACCATAAATTGAATCCAAGTTCAACACTCCTGATTCATGTGGGTTGTAAATTATCTTACAGGGTCAAATTTAGGAATCTCCATCAAGTATAGTATAATTCGTCTCGGGCTCCTAAAAAATTTCGCACACTCGTCCGATACAATTTAAATCAATTTAAATTACTATCCAAACATTTTCTACATTTTAGGTTCTGCTATTCGAAAAGATTAATAACTCCACCATCAAATGCTCTTTCACTTCAAAATGAGGTCATTTAGACCAAAATATTTTTATCTAAAAGGTGTCTTTCCCAAATTATCCCCGACCCAGATTGGTTGACCTGTAGGTGAAATTATTCGCTGATAAGGCAGAGCCTTTGCCCCAATGGGGCAAGTGCATTTTTGAATTTCAACCCATTTCCGACCCTCTTCTTTCAGAGTCAGTCTACCGTGGGAATGACACGGAAATGGCAGGTGGCTATCGTAATAACTTAACGTAACAAAATGAAGGATGGAAAGTTGAGTTCTTTGATGTAATTAAGTGGCAAGGGGTAGACCAGTGGGTACACTTCAAGGGAGATTTCATGGTGTCATGCTCATACTGTCCACAAAGCGTTCGAAACTGGGGCATTTATAAATATATAACCGCAATATAGATTGAAGTATTATTATAAGTTCAGGCTTTGGTATTTGAACAACATTTAAAAAGAGGTACAAAAAAATTAGTATATAGCGTGGGTCTTGAATCTATAGAAGCAATCTGCACATTTCAAAGTAATCTCTTCAGTGTATCAAAAAGTCTTTATTTATGAATCTGATATGGGTTCTTTAAACCATTCGATTCTTCGATTATAGTGGGTTGGACAGTTATTTTGTGTTTCTGCACTGCGAATTGATAATCTAAAAACCATTTATCAGAATCGGACCTATTCTTTAAAGCCGAGTTTGTCAGAATATGAACCCCCATAATTTATCACTTTGTGTCCATATACATAAAATTAAGAAAATGGGGTTATAAAAAATTATATATAGCATGAGTCTTGAATCCATAGAAGCAATCTGCACTCTTCAAAGTAATTTCTTGAATGTATCGAAAAAAAAGTTATCTTGATATTTTTTATCCATGATAAAAGCAGATTGGTCAGTCAATATGTTGTTCTGGACTGCGATTAATAATCTTTGTTTTATTGTTCAAAAGCAGAACTATTTTTCTAATTGAATTGTGTCAGAATACAAACTTTTACCTATTATTAATTTATGTCTTTATAAACTCCAACGCAAAAATAAGGTATAAAAAGAAACTGTATTGCATAAGTCTTGGAAGAGACATGAAAATTTCAAAATGATGCTCTTGTTGAATTGATTGAGAAAAATCAATATTACGAATCTTATATTGTTTGCTTGAACCATACGATTCTATATAGTAGTAGGTAAGCTAGTTATCATGTTTTTTTGTACTCCAAATTTATAATCCAAAAATCGTTTCTCAAGAGCAAAACAATTTCCTCAAGCCAAGTTTGTCAGCATGTAAACATTATATACCTCATTCCTTCATGTCTTCATGCACAGCCTAAAAAATAAGGTTTCAAAAAATAATAGTTTTACATAGCTCTCGAGTCTATGAAAGCAACTTGCGCATTCAAAAGTAATCTTACTTATGTATTCGGAAAAAAGTTTTATTTAAAAATCCAATATCGATTCTTCAAATCATTCGATTTCATGGTATAATAGAACGATAGTTAGTTATCTTGTTGGTACGCACTGCGAATCTTCAATCCAAGAATCGTTAATCAAAATCAGAACTGTCTTCCTAACATCTTTGGTCTCTGAGAGCAATTAAATTAGAAAGTAATCTCTTCAATATATTAAAAGAAACATTTTTTTTGAGTTTATGAATCTAAACTGGTTTTTTCAAACCATTTGCTTCTATGGCGATTACATGTTAGCCAGGTACTCTTTTGTTTAGCCCTGCGGATGCATGATCTAATAACCGCTTATAAAAATCAGAACTTTCTTTGCAAATCAAATTTTTCAGGGCATAAACCTGGCGTCTATCATTACTCCATGCCCTTAAAGACTCCATCGGAAAAATGAGGTTCTGAACGATAACTGTTATTTATTATCTCCAGTTATTATCATGTTTTGCACTGAAAATTTATATGCTTTAAACCAAATATCCAAATTAGAACTATTCTCTCAAATCAATTTTTTCAGAATATAAGCTTCACGTACCCCATTACTTTATGTCATTCTACGCAGCACTAAATCAAGGGATTTCAGAGAATAACTTCACTGCATGGGTCTTCGGTCTATAGAAGCGATCTGAACATTTCAAAGTAATCTCTTCAATGTATCGAAAGAAAAAATTTATTTACAAATCTAACATTGTTTTTCAAAATCATTCGACTCCATGATTATAGCACATCAGACAGTTATTATGTTGTTTTGTTCAATGTGTTTCTTCCGGAAAATTTGGTTCCATGGTAAAATCAGGTTGGCTGGTTATAAGTACGTAGAAGTCATCTATATATTTCAAAACGAAAGTATATTTCCTCTTCAATGCATAGAAAAAATATCTTCTCCATGTTTAATAATATGATATGGTTTTCTCAAACCATTCGGTTCCATGGTAATAACAGGTCAGCCAGTTATTTTGCTGCTCCGCTCTGCGAATTTATCACTGTAAATTCTGTAAAATGAGAGTAATATCGCAAGGCTGTATTTGGCATATATAATAAAAGCACAACCCAGTGCTCCCAAATTTGGCATGTAGACGTACTGCGCTTGCGCTAGGACGCATGAGAGAAACACAGCGCAACTTATTATTGGCATGGTAACGGTATGTCGCGACGTGTTCCTCTCATGCCTCCTAGCGCAAGCGCAGTACGTCTACATGCCAGAGTTGGGGTGACTGTCATAACCCGAAACCTCAGTTTTAGGCCAGTCCTAAAGATGCAAACTCAAACGTTCGCACAACGTAGACAAAATTTGTGATTTTGTACACGATCGAGACCCGAAATACCTTATTTTATCATAATGGATCATCCTGAAAGCATCAAATCTATCATGTTAGAACAGCACGCGGCTCTGCATCATTCAAGTTCCCTAGTGTTACTGATCAATCTAGAATTAGAAAATGAAAATAGTGCGCATATTGGCTTCAAAATAGGACAATCTAAAATAATTATCAATATTAAAATAAATCTAGTTTTTACAGGGCACACCTCAACCAAGTGCGATTTTTGCATCTCGACGAAAGGCTATGGAGTATAGACAATCGTCGGAAATCGTGGGCGACAATAATAAACGCCTATTAAAGCCTTTTTGTACTTTCATTGAAGCGAATCAATTGAAACTCATCACTGTCCTTTCAACCTCACACTACATATACAAACAACTTCACTTTTTATTACCCGTATCATCAATTTTTATTGACCCGAGGTTGGGAAGACTAAGTTTTTTCTGCGTTTTTACAGTCGAAGATAAAACAAGGCGAATTACAAATTTCGGATGATGGAAGATCCTACAGGGTGCTATTACTTTCCTTCTACCTAAGAAGCAACTGTGCAAGTAACTCAAAATTCTAGAAGCATGCACTGCACCTAATTGAGTATAAGTATCCTTTAATGGGTAATTTATGTCTCAGATTACCCCAACGAGAAATGATAACATTATTTTGTTGAAGGGAATCAGAGCATATGATGTAAATATTACAGTTATTGAAGCTATTATACTGTGGAAATTTAAAAGGGAGCAAAGATGGAATGATAAAAATGTCTTCGTTGCACGTTGCTGAATTCTGCTCACTAATTATTATCGGTACTCATTACTTACGGAGAGAGCGCAGTCATATCATCCATTGCATAAACAATTTTTGAGAATAAACAAAAAGCGCAGAATAAAATCCGAATCCGAATTAATTTGAGAAATCACATTTTTTGTGAGGATTCGTGATAAATTTGGTGAAATTCTAACGCATTCATGCGAATCTCAGTCAAATTCAAAGGAAAGCATTCAAACGAAATTCATGCGAATAGAACTGAAGTAATGTTGATTAAAGTAGAATTTACGAATATTCATGATGAATTTACTACTCTGATCAAGATGAATTCAAGCAAGCTTATGTTGAATTTATGTAAATTAAAGATGGTTTCGCATGAATTCAAGATAAACTTATGTGAATTCATGAGACTTCAAGATGAATTCACGCCAATTAATTAATATATTTTAGGCGGGAATTGAAGATAAATTCTAGTAATTTCCGTAATTCCTAAATGAATTCATACGAATTTAATATAAAAATACAAGATAAATTCACAATGGATTCTTATAAGCTCAAGAAAAATTTACGAGAATTCAATATGAATATCTAAAATAAATTCATATGAATTCAAGGTGAATCCATGCGAATTCGATAATAATTTCACTGAATCCAAGATTAATTTAGTCGAAGTTAGGATGGATCAATCAGAATTGAAGATAATTCACAAGAATTTGAGATAAAATCACGTGAATTCGGAATGAATTTATGATAATTGAAGATTAATTATAGGATTTGTGAGAACTAATTGTTCAAAAGTTTCATTTAGTTAAATGCTCATCTTTTGTCGTCTTTTTGGCCTAAAAATTTAGCTTTTATAGCTGAAAGTTTTTTTCTTTGCTTGAAATTAACTTTTTTGTTGAAAAATCAGCAGTTTCGGTTAGAAATGCAACTTTTTTTTCTAGAAAATCCGTATTTTCTGGCGAATATTTCTTTGTAGGTTACAAATTTAGGTATTCGGTCCAAATGTCGAAATTTAAATATTTTCTTGAAAATTCAACCATTTCGTTAAGAATGGAACAAGTTTAATGAAAATGTACTCATTCTTTTAGAAGTTTAACGCTTTTGTAGAGAAATAAACAATTTTTGGTTTCATTAAAATTGCTTGCGAAAAATTCAACTGTTCAGATAATTTTAGGTTGAAAATATCTTTATTTTTGAACAAGAAATTAATGTTTTAGAGTAGAAATTATATCTTCCTCAGTTGAAAATTCATTTTCCTCAGCTGAAAATAAACTTTTTAAAAAAATTTAACTTTTGAGCAAAAATGTAACTTTTTTTATTTGAATTGGTTCTCTTTTGTCAGAAATTGAACTATTTAGCGGAAATGCAACTATTTTTGTTTGAATTGGTTCTCTTTTGTTAAATAATTTGAACATTTGGTAAAAATTTTTTTTTTTGATGTTTCAATCTGTTTCTTCTAATAGTGCAACTGTTGTGGTTAAAAATGCAAATATTATTAGTTACTATTAATTTCTTTTTGTTTTGAAATTCGACCGTTGCATAGGAAATGCATCTTTTTAGGATAAAGATTCAACCATCATTTGAACTATTAAAGATTAAAATATTTTTATGGAAATTTACCTATTTTTTTGGAAGTTTAATCATTTCTTTAAAAATCCAACTACTTTAGTGAAAATGTACCGATTTTGCTACAAGTTCAAGCATTTTCTCAAAAATGAAACAGTGTTTGATTGAATTCGGATCATTTTGAAATTGGGGTGTTTTGGTAATGTCATTTTTTTGGTAAAAAATTCAACAGTTTTGTTGAATATGCATCACATTAGGTTGGAAATTCAACTGTTTTGCTAAAAATTCATTTTTTTCAACTTAGAAATTAACGTTTTATAGTAGAAAGTGCAACGCTATTCGGTTGAATTATATTCTTTTTACTTTTAAGGATTCCACCATTCGGTGGAAAATGCATCTATGAAGGGTAAAAATTTAACTTTTTCGTTGGAAATTTAGGTTTTTTTTTTGGTTCAAAAATTAAACTATTTAGTTGAAATCGTATCTTTTCAGTTTTAGAATTCAACTATTTTTTTAGAAAATAAGTTTTTCTTAGGAATTGAAAACTATTTTTCAATAGTAGAAATAAAATCTGTTCTTGGTTAATTTTTTTTTTTTTTGGCCGAATTGGAATTTAAAAAAAGTTAAACTATATATCCAAGAATGCAACGATTTCGGTTGAATTTTATTATTTTGTAATAAAGAATTCGATCGTTTAGTTGTAAAATGCATCTTTGTAGGTTGAAAATTCAACTATTTCATTGGAGTCATATTTTTTCGTGAAAATAAAAACTGTTCAGATGGAATCTTATCTATTTAGGTTAATAATTCATTTCTTTTTATGAAGCTGTTCCAAAATAAAAATAAATTTTCTAAAGTATGAATAACATATTTTTTGGTTGAAAATCTATCTTCACCAGCTGAGAATGAACTGCTTCATTGAAAAAACTATTTAGTAGAAAGGCAACTGTCCTTGGTTTAATTTTAATCTTTTTTGTTCAAGAATTACAAGTATTGGGTTGATAATTCAACTGTCTCGTCGAAAAATTTTCTATTAATAGAAATTAATGTTTCTTATAGTGGATAATTTATTCATATTCTTTAGTTGAAAATGAATTTCTCATTTGAAAACTTGTCCGTTTTGTTGAAAATGCAACTCTCTTTTTGATGTATTTTGTACAAGAATTTGACCGTTTGGTTGAAAATGCATTGCTGGAAGTTGAAAATTTAAATTTTTTGTCAGAGGTTCATTAAGTCTTCTGACGAATCAACTAATTTTTTAGAGTCGTCTGAACTTGACGGAAATTCAACTCTTTTGTTGAAAATTCTTGTTGGAAATTAAGAATTTCCATATCTCTTTTCAGAAAAGACATCATTTTAGGTAGCACGCGGTATTCCCGGACGGTCACCCATCCAGGTACTAACCGCGCCCAACGCTGCTTGACTTCAGTGAGCGGACGGGAACTGGTTTTTTTATTTGGAAACTAGTCTCTTTAAAAAAATATAAAACTATTTTGTCATAGATCCTATTACTGGGATAAATATTAACTTTTCTATTAGAAAATTCCTTTTTTTTTCGTCAAAATTAACTTTCTTTTCGAAAATTCAACTTTTCTGTGTAAAATTGGTCTCATTATGTTTAAGATTCTTCTATTCAGGTTTAAAATTCAATTATTTGACTCAGAGTTCGCCTTTTTGATTCGAAAATTTGGATTGAAGTTGAGAATTTATCTTGTCGACCGGGAAATTCACCTACTTGGTCGAAAGTTGCACTATCTTTTTGAAATTAAATCTATTTTGGTTCAAACAAAATTTTCGTGGAAGAATAATCTTTTTGGGTACAAAATTCTACTATCAAGTGAAAAATTCAATTACTAGTTAAAAACTTGTATTATTGGTTTGAAAATTTATCTTCGTAGGTTCGATATGCAACCATTCGTTTGGGATCTCATCTTTTTTGGTTAGAAATTTAATTTTTCCTTTCAAAATTGACCAGTTTTGGTAGGAATTCATGAGCTCTGGTCGAAAATTTGTCTCTTTAGGTTAAAAATATAACTATTCTGTTGAAAATTCTACTATTTGGTAAGAAATTTATATTTTGGTAGTAAATTCTAGTGTTCAGCTACAGAATTACTTTTTTGTTGAAAATTCATCTTTCCAACTACTTGGTTGAAGATTCGTCTTTCCGGTTTGAAAACTAATCTTTTTTCATTGAAAAAGCAGCTGTTCAGTAGAAATACATCGGTATCAATAACACATTCAATGATTTTGTTTCAAATGGAATGGCTTCAGTGAAAATTTAACAATTGATTCAGAATTCATCCTGGTTGGTCATAAATTTATTTTTCTAGGAAAAAACTATCCCTATTTTGTTATAAATTTTAATCAGGATTGGGAATGAATTATTTCGGAAAAAATTATATTTTTAAATAAAAAATTAACTTTCATGTTAGGAATTCATATTTTCCTCTTGGAAATTCAATTGTTCTGTAAAAATATTTATTTCGTTCGAGGATTCAACTTTTTCGTTCAATGCTAATCTTTTTGATTGAGAACGAAACTGTTTAGTTGGGAACAATTTTTTTTCTGGTGTAAACACGACGTTTTTTTCTGAAAAATTGTGTTTTCGGATGGACTGCAACTATTTTCTCCGAAATCCAATAACTTTTTTGGGAACTCGTCTTTTTCGGTAGAAAATTATTCTTCTTGATTCAAGTCACCTTTGGGGTAAAAATTTATCCATTGAAATTGAAATGCATCTTTGTTTACTTCAACCTAAAATATCAGGGATGAAAAGCATTTCAAGTTAATTTGTTCAATATTTTTGGAACAACTTTCAACTCAATATTTATACGCACTATCTTTTACAAGAGATATTTACTTTTCCTTTTCCAGCAAAACAAAATGGAAATGAATGAAAATCTTGTAGGTATTTTATTGTTGAATTCGTTTACCATTTGAAAGATGAATAAAGACTAGGGATAATTAGTCTAATTTAGAAAATGCAATATTTTTTCTAAACAGTGTGTTTTAAGTTTACAATGATTGTTTGAGAACACGAGATAAAAGTAATATCTAAACTGTTATTTAAATAAAGGATGGCAGATGAAAATCACAATTAAACGGGATAGTGCATTTTCATAATCGCAGCGTGGCACAGAAAAGAAGTACAACATGTCTGCAAGCCCATAATGACAGAGATGTATATAAATTTATGCCATCCTTCACCTTCCGGTTGAAAATTATCTTTTTGTGTTGAAAATTCGACTGTTTTAAAAAAACTCGTTTTTTTACTGGAGAATTTGACTATTTGGTTGTTGATGCATTTGTTTGGTTAAAATTAATTTTTGTCCACTGAGAATTCGTCTGTTTGCATTCAAAACTCATCCTTATTGGTAGAAAATGTTTTGGTGTAAACAAAAAAGGCGCATAACAAAAGTGAAATTCGTGTTAATAAATTTATGAAAACCCTCGAATACTTTTCAACTTGTGCAGTTTAATATAAATAAGTAATTGCAGTATATGTTAAACATAAGAAGTAAAATTCTAAATGTACAATGGGAAATTTAAATATAAATTTTGTAATATGCGATAACGTCTGTTGGGTGTCAATAGGAAGAGAAATATCGAGTCTCACATGAAATAAGGAATATCGATTTCATGATGTGCTTGGCAAAAGTGAAATATCACCCTTTGTAACGGATGCAGGGGGCCTGAGAATATTCGTCCACACGTGTGAGATGCGGTCTTGTCCCCCAACCGTGACGTAAATGCCAGGAAATATGTGGGGATTATTTTAAAAAACGTTATTCTCTCTTTTGTCCTCGTCACGAAAAGGCCTTTCTTTCATTTCACCCTGGTGAAATTCAACTGACAATTATTTTAATTACAAATCACCAACAGGAGCGAGTCAGAAAATAGTTAAAGTTACACCCAGAACAAAGAATTATATATAAGTTTTATTAAGCCACAATAGCCATTTCGATAAAAACAGAGAGTATTAGAGAGCCCCGAAGAAGAAGACATCCGCAGAATTTGAATCTCAATGAATATCAAAAAATAAATTTATTTAAAATTGATATGTAAGAAAGATAATAATAATCGATAGTTCGTTTTTTAAAGACAATATATCCATCGGTTTAGCGGAATATAATGGTCATTCAGAAGCTGAGGCAAGGAGGTATCACTTCAGAAAAATAGGCAAGAACGTGCCCATTCAGAGAAGCATTTTTGTTACTTGATTTTACTTTGGTAACACTGTCATTATTGGAGAAATATAATTCTTGAAATGATTTTCTCTTCCTTTGGTGTGTTATAATTCAATCGTCTTTTCATCTAATTGATTATTCGTCTTTTTTGAAGCATAATAGAGGGAAAGAAAGCAATTTTCATAAATTATTTTTTTTAATGATACCAGTATTATCAAAGTAGATTCGAGTAACAAAATGCACGTTCTTGCCTATTTTTCTGAAGTGGCACGTTCTTGTCTATTTTTCTGAAGCGGCACCTTTTTTTGCTCAATAACAGGTTCAAATCTATTTATTAATGATTGATAATTTTCGTTAAAAATTCAACTACTAATTTAACCATTTGATTTAAGTTAATTCTAACTTAAGTTTCAAAATCAATCTGTTTTGATTGGATCAATTATTTTTTTGACAATGTATCTATTTATTTGAAATTCATTTTTCTTTGTTCAAGCTCTATCATTCTACTTCAAATTGTATTTCTTTGGTTGAGGACTTAACTATTTGATTGAAAATTAACTTTCTTTCTTAAAAAACATATATTCGGATTGAAAATTGGAATTCTTTCGTAGATAATTCGTTTTTATATCCTGAAAATTCAGTAATGATGTTAAAAATTTATATGATTTTAAAAAATATGCCATTTCGAATTCAAATATTTTTTGGTAAAAATTCCAACTATTTGGTTGAAAATCGGAGTCTTTTGTTGAAAATTCATTTTTTCACAAAATTCTAAATCTTATATGCAACTCCATCGCTTTGGTTGATAATCTCACTATTTTTCCAAAAATAAATTTTTTATTAGTTGAAGATCCATATATCTTCAATTGAAATCATCCTTGGTTAAATTCAACTGTTTTTGATTCCAGATTACATTTTTCTATTTGAGATATAAGGATACATGGTTCAAAGCTGAACTACTTTGTGAAAAATGCATTTTTTCAGTTGACGGTTTATCATCAGAGTTGCAAATTCAACTATTTCGTTGTAAACTATCTTCTCTTCTAATAATAATTTATATTTTTTTCTGAAATTTCAACTATTATGGTAGAAAAGTCAATTAATTGGTTAAAAGTTAAACTGTTTTTTCAGATTCAACAACCTCATAGTTTTCAAACTCTTTTGTTGAAAATTCTTATTTTTAGAAAATCCATTGTTGTGAATGAAACTTTATGTCTTTGATTAATCCTGTTTTTTTCCAAAATGACGTTTCTTTTTGTGCTTGGAGAATGATATTTTAATTTAAAAATTCATCTTTTTGGTTGAATTCTACTGTTTTTCAAATTCGAATTCAAATTTTTTCTGTTGAAAATATCGACCATCACATTTCTCATTGAGAATGATTACTTTCCAATTGGAAAATCAACAACTTGGTTTAGAGCTAAACTGCTTTGTGAAGAATTAATTTTTACATTCTCATTCTGAATAAGAAGGTATTATATTTTAGTTGAAGAGGCATCATGTTATCTGAAAAATTTCTTTTTCCGTTGTAAATTTTCTTTGTTCATAATAATATTTTTCGCATATTCAACTGTTATGGCAGAAAAGTAATTCATTTAGTTTAAAATGGACCTGCTTTTTCTAAATTTGACTATTTGATAAAAGACGGACTTCTCTGTGGTTGGAATTCAACACTTTCGTAGATAACTCGTTTTTAGCTAAAAATTTGTCAATTTTGTAATGAATTTATAGTGAAGCTTATTGAGGTTTAAGGTGAATATTCATATTTTTTTGTTTAATTCAACGAGTCAAAAATTCGTTTTTTTCCTTCTAAATAGTCATTTCTAATGTAGAAGTGTAAGGTTTTCATTTTTAATTGGAAAGTTATAGTTTTTGTGTGCAAAATTCAACTATTAAATTGAAAATTTATATGTACTTTGCTGACAATTTGTCTTTTGGTAGAAAATTATCTTTCTGGTAAAATCTTTGTAGATAATTTTCCAGATATTTTTGTGGAAGTTTAATTTTTTTGCTGCAAGTTCGACTATTTTGTGAAAGTAAAGTTTTTAGTTCGGAAACTCAACTTTCCGTTGAAGATTCATCCTTCTGGGTTAAAAATTTTTCTCTCGGTAAGAAATCATTATTGTTCGTTGAAAATTAAAGTATTTTGTACAAAATTGACCTTTGTTTTGAAATTCAATCATTAGGTTGCATATTTTGTCCTTTTGGATTGAAAATTCATCTTTTATGATAGAAAAGTCATCTTTCTTGGCTGGAAATAAACGTGAAAAAAAATTATCTTATCTTCAACAGACTTTGAAGAAATTTGTCTTTATTTGATTTCAAATTTGAGTATTTGATCAAAAGTTCAGCTACGTAATTTTCAATGTAAAGGAGGAGGATGGGAGAGGACTGAAGAATAAACCGCGTTTATCAGCGACGTACGTTACGGGTCTGCGCATTGCGCAGTTTGAGGCAGTGGAGGGAGGCAGTGTACATTGTAAGTACATTTGGACCATCACCGTTTCACCTAATCAAAAATATGGAAACATTGAAGTAGATCAATCAATATTTTTCCTCATTTCCAGGATTCCACGCAATGTGCACTTTTCTTACAAATAATCTCTTCATAAATCTTTAAATATGATTTAAACGGCGTTAGAAGCAAATTAAAATCACTAGAAAAAAATCTTCTCTGTTCTCTTGTTTCTCTTAATTCAATTTTTACACTCACAACATTCCACCGCATCGGTGCGTGAAACGTACACACATAATAAATGATTTCATCGTATGATTTCCAGAAAGTCTAGAATTTAGGTCAAAGATAGATTTAATTTTGCATACAGATTGAATATATTTCCACCTTATATATATATTAATTATCTTGAAATAGGATTCAGCAGGCGGCACTATAGTAAAAACTATTATTATTTAAAGGTTAAAACCACCAAATTACCAGAGACGTTGAAAAATGAAACACGCAAATTTATTACATCAAAAATGATGGTTGAGGATTATTGTATTTTTTTAAACTGATAGATCTAATGCTATTCTCTCAAAAATCAAAAAATGATTGTCTTGCGCGGAGATGTTATGTCCGAAAAGTATCACGATGGTTTATCAATCATGAGGCACTTTTTTCCTGAAAAATATGACGAAGAAAGGAAAAGAAATCTCTTTTTGAGCAAGGTTTAGTAAACAATTTTAGATATGATCAGAAAATAGAAGGGAACTCAAAAGCAGTTTATCGATTAGTCTGATTTGAATCTCGATTCTTCCATCAAGAATAGAGTAGGCCACGTTTTTCAGGTCTAACTGGAGTAACGAGTTCCTTCCGTATCTTTTCCATTTGTGATCAATTTGCTGACCCACATTTGGATAAAAAAGAAATCCAGGAGGGAAAAAATAGAGATGCATGTCTTCTTGCACACGGCGTGCCTGAACGAGAAGTAAATGAAATTCTTTTGAACAACTCAGATCTTTGTAGGATCTTCGAGAACAACATTCATAGCAAGGTTCTGTACAAAAATGGAAATCTTCCGTCGAGCTCCTTCAATATAAAAACTGGTTTATAGGTTTTTATACCTTTTTTCACTCATTTGGTACCTAAAGTAGCATTTAGCTGTTTTTTTTATTCAAAACGAGATTGTAAAATTTTTTTAAAAATTGCGTGAAGCCAGATCTTTTTTTAACCATTGAAAAACTATGTACTCGTTTGAAAATAAAATAGCGACATTTGACAAGCGGAAAAGTTTTCTGTAAATCAAGTGCTTCGGCCCAGAAAAATTAATGTAGAGATTGACTGATATCTAACTTTGAAAAAAAGAGCTGAAAGCTGCTTTAGGAACTAAATGAGTGAAAAAAGGTAGAGAAAACATTTGAACCAGTTTTATATTGAAGGAGCTTAACGAAATATTTTCATCTTTGTACAGAACATCGCTATTAATGTTCTTCTCGAAGATCCTGCAAAGATCTGAGTTGTTCAAGAGAATTTTCTTTACTTCTCGTTGAGACACACCGTGTGCAGTGTTTTGCCGTTTCTTGTGTATGAAATCCAGAATCTTCAATTCTTGAACATACTTTGAATACATTCACACAGAAAAACGTTTGTCTGATTTGAATTCTTTCTCTGATACACTGTAGAAAAAGTAGTTGTAAATTACAAGTCAGTTTGCACTTGTTTCACCTTGATTAATGTGTTAATTCTGCAAGTTCAATGTGCAATTGCAGTGCTTGCAGTGCCATTTTACAATATTTGTAGCAATTTTACCATGAGACTATAATATTACCACATGAATCAGTAGACATAGAAATACAAGTGATTTAACGTGGTAAATTTCAACCATATTGTAAACGATATTATCACGCACTTTTGCATGATTTATTTAAAATCACAATATGTACTGTAATTTAATTCACATGGGCAGTGTATAAAAGCGGAAAGATGGGAATCCCACCAGAATGGAAAATTGAAGAAATTATACTAAAAAATTGTACAAATCAGAACATTCAAAATTAATCATAGAATTATAGAGTATTGAATAATTTTAAATTATTATCTTTTAATATTCAATAATTTCAGATCAAAATTCCATTAAAAACAACAATTTCAAATGGGGAGAATGGATGTTCGAAAAAAATCGATCACAATTGAATAATTTTAGATTGGAAATCCCGAATGGAGAGGTTTTCAAATGTATCAGAATTTCAAGCTCAAAGCTTAAAAATATACATTAATTACGCACTGAATGTCTCTCAATTTGAAATTGAATAAGTTTTAATCAGTATCTGTCAAATATGAACATGTCTAAATTACCCTCTGATTCATAACATTTCGAAAAAAGATCCATTCAAGAACGTTCAACATTGTATAACCCCATACAAGGGAAGATAATAAATTACATTATATTTCATTACAATTGAAAATTTGAATCAGAAATTACATAATTTCCTTATAAGAAATCCACAACGGGCGCGGTGCTGCGCCCGTACGGGCTGCTACTGGCGCAGTACTGGCAGCCAGTGCTG
>WSXT02228134.1:0-31612 GCA_011762715.2 Neuroterus valhalla | reverse complement strand
AACAAGATATCTGCGACTAACATGCTTGCCGTCCCAGCTCTTCTCTATTCGTTTGGGAAAGTTCTACGGACGAAGAACGAGCTCAAGGCTTTCGACTGGAAATGATCAGGAATCACGAAATGAGTGGGGAAAGAGCGCTCCTCTACAAAGCTGCGGAGCAGGCAGCTGAACCCCTGGCCTGAACTTCAACATCAGAAGTGAGGACAGTGCATTACTCCATCAAGATGCATCACTTCTCAAAGCACAGGTGGAGAAAGCGGAGCCCAAAGATTTTCTGAAACAACATGAAGACAAGGTGATGCACGGAAGCTTTTACAAAATTGTAAATGATCAATCCTTGTCACATGAGTCAACGTATGCTTTTCTGAAATCACCTGGACTCAACTCAGGATCCGAGAGTTTCATTTTCGCGTTCCACGACGGTGTGATTTCCACCTTAGCATACCGTAGAAGCATATTACGTCAATAGGTTTTTAACGATAGGTGCAGGCGTGTCTTAAACTCCCTGAGCACCTATGGCATAAACTATCCAATTGCCCTATTCACGCAGGAACGACGTTTTTGTACAGACACAACGCTGCCTCAAGAGTGCTTTACCACCATTTTTGTCACTCTTATGGCGTTGGCCGCGACCCTGCCCCGCTGAACGTTCCAAGGGGAATAAAGTCTATTGTTGAGAACGAAGAGTGCCGAATCTACTGGAACTACGATTTCTCGACAATAGCCCCCATCCAACACACAAGACCCAACATCGTGTTCTTTGACAAGCGTGACCAAACAGTGTTCGTGATCGCATTCTTGGCTTCGGCCGGCTACAACATCAAAGGCAAGAAAACCGAAAAAGGAGAGATACCAAAATCTCAAAGAATACTTACAGCGACTTCATCAAGGATATTTGGTTAAATTGATTGTTCTCATCATCGGTGCTCTTGGTGGTGCGATGCCTTCACTCGTTAGCAACCTTATACTCATCCCCGTGTGCCGAAAATATGCCGTGTCACTTGCCGGATGGATGCAAACAGCAGTCATACTTGGGTCGCTTCGTGTCCTTGAGACACACGAGGATTTCACCGGCCTGTGGTTGTGATGTTGACGTGCATGTGATCACTCATCTCACGGTCGTGAGACGTGGCCATAGGTGTATTTACCTGGAGTTCGACGGGGAGTTTGTGCCATTTTCCTGAATGACAGTTGGTCCCAGGCGGACCCTGCGGTGATTGTTTAGCCAAATTTTAATTTATATATATGCATGATGCTGTTGAAAAAATGCAAGTTTTCACTATTGACAACTTTGAACGTATCGAAAAGTTATCTATCACACTCAACACAATATAAGGTTTTGGGAGTTTAAGGTTAAAGCATCATCCTTTTCACACTCTCCATGCTAATATATTTTATAAATGTTATACTTGCGTTACAAGATTATTTGTTACTTGGAAGAATAAATCATCTTTGTTCTCTATTGAGTTCCTCTGACAACACTCAATGCAAGGATATGCTGGCATTGATGTTTGATTACGCACTATAATTTGTGAACTGACACTGTTTACACTTTAATTGACTGTTGATATGTTGAGATTCACGCAAACCGTTAACCATACAAAAAGTGTATGGGAATCGTGATTGGTAGTCGAATTCTTCAAAATGGTTTTTCGTTTGAGTCTAAAGGTGCGCTACTCTTGAACGAAGTCGCTCCAAGATATCGCAGGAAGATGCCGCTCTAAAGTGCGCGAAATTCAAATTTACAGTAATATGCTACGAACATATCAATAGAATTTTTCCATTAAAAAAATTAATATTCGACAATATGGTTTTACTTTAAACCAAGTAGTTGGGTATTGGACTTAAAAAAAGTGTTTTTTGAACGAGATAGTTGTATTCCCATTCAAAAAAACTCCATTTCAAACTGAACAGTAAATTTTCCAACCGATCGGGTTGAATCTCCGGACCAAAGATATAATAATAGTTTTCTCGACCGCAAAAGATAAACTTTTAATTCAACTATCAATTCAGTTCTGAATTCATGGCCAAAATAAAAAAAAGCGGAAGAGGGCAAATTTCTTAAAAACGGGGAAAAATGGAGAAGTCTTAAGAAAAGAGGAAAAGACAGGAACAGGGGAAAGAGTGTAAAATCTTATCTTCAAGGTATTACTAAAGCACACTGGAATATCAAATATATTCAGATTGCGGGCCCAGCTGTCAACGGCCTTGGACTACCTTTTTGAGTACTTCAACATTTGCAATCAGAGCCGAGATTGTTGCGTGTCCAGTCGCTTTCTTTCAACCCCTTGGATCGTCTTGTCCACGAGCGACATTCCCGGAACGACTATCGTCGATATGACTATTTTCCTGATTCCAGTGTATACTACTTCAGAGCTATCCTTACTATCTCAAGCTTTAATCGTGACCCCATTCCCCTTCTCAAATTAGTGACGTATTTTTTGGACTATCCCTGAGGAGAGAAGAATAACAGAATAACCATTTTTTTTTTATTTCTCAATAATATTTCCTTAATAAAAGTTGTGGTTTCTTCAATTCTTCTCAGCTTCTTTCTTAAAATTTAGGACAGTACTGCGTTATTTTATTCTTACCAAAAATTTGATCTTCGGAAATACCATTCCAAGCTAAATAATCATGATTTGAATAAATCAAATAAGAACTGGATTTTTTCAGGGCTGAAGGCGTATGACACTTGTCAGGATAAGATGATAGTTTATAAACAGGCTTTGATGGCAGCAGTAGATTCAGAATGTGCAGCAGAATACGATTTCGGGATTTTAATTCCTGAGTATTATAGAGTTATTTTAGAACCTTTTCAAGAGTACAGCCTGCTGTCAATTAGTACCTACAAAGCAGAGAACTTGACCCTTGCTCTAATCGATATTGCGATTCACTTCCTGAACACTAAGTACGAGGTTGTTGATCTTCTTTTGACAAATTCACAATACGCCCTCAGTCATTTCCTGGACGCCAGTAAGGACAAAGGACTCTGTGTTAAAAGTTACTCGGATTTCACTGGACTGGAGAACAAAACAGATGCCGTTATTGTTGCCGTTGGTGGAAAACGAGACATTAGATCTTGGATCCAGAAGAGTGGAGAGGAAGAGGGTTCTCGAAGAACCTGGATCATTGTACCCACTGATGAAGCCAATCTTGATGGTCACTATATTTATGAAATCAGATACTAAAGATTTTCTACTCATTTCCATTGAGGGCTCCCTCTCCATATCTCCTCCTCATATCCCTTGTTTACACTCCATTAGAGTTATATTTCCCTTACTCACCCAGCTCGTATATTCATTCTTTTCCCTCACGCTCTTTCACCATCCAACCTGTTACCTCTGCATTGAAATCTTTTTCCCCGACCTTTCACCACTCATTCCCTACTCCTCTCAAATCCCATCACTTACTCACATTCCACCCTACTTCCTCTCTCTTACCTCCTTCTCATTTTCACTCCATTCTCCTACCGCTTAACACGTTTCTTCAAAACCTCTCATTTTTCCATCTATATGCACTTTACATATATATATTTACATATCTATATGCATCTATACATCACTTCACTTCACTAACTCACATTTCTTCCTACTTCATTCTACTCTCTTTTCCCTGATTTTCCATACTTCTCCTACCTCCGCTCACTTAACCTCAATTTTAAGCTCTAATCTCTTACTTTCTCTTACTATCCTTCAACTCTCGATGCTCTGTCTTTCCCCTAGTGCTCATCCTCATCCATATTCTCAATTCCAGTCCGTTTCCTAATTCACCCTTATTTTTCACCGTTCCTCCTATTCCTCCTTTTTCTAAAAACCTTTTTTGAACCCCTTTTTCTCTTCTACCTTCTTCCTCACGTTTCCCAGCCTTATCCTCCCTTCCACTTTCAAGACTCCCACCTGCTAATTTTTCGAAGCTTCTCGCATTCGCCTTGCATCCTTATTGATTCCGAATACTATGATTACTCCTAACCGCTTCGTCTCATTTCCTTGAATTTTCTCACTTCTATTACTTCTTTTGAATAACCTTACCTACACTTTTTCTGAAATATTTTACTCCTCAATCTGCTACACTCCCTCTTCGCAGCTTAAGTTCTTTTCATTCCTCACTCTTCCTCATTATCTCTTATTTTTCACCAACACTTTTTTGCACTCTGTCTTCTTTTCGCGCACTTTCCCTGATTGCTCTTACTTCCTTCTTCATCCCTACTTTTCCTATTATACTTATAAAAGTGTACTACTACTTTACTTCTCATGCTCCCTCAAAATTCCCCTACTATGCACATTTCTCTTAACTAACATACTCTACTTCTCTCCATACCTCTCACTTCTCACTCCTCCAGTTTCCCTCACTCCACCCTTACTTATTTCTCATATCAGCTCCTGCTTCCATTTCCTATCGCTACTCCTCCTTTTATTTCAGTTACTCTTTTCATTATTTCTCGTTCCTTATTACTTCTATACTATTTCTTTTCTCTTTCTCATTTGACTGCCTTTTCCTTACCTCCCCTTCCATTCTCGTTTCTCCTTTCCTGCCTTTTTGTCTCCTCTACTCACTTTTCTAACTTCCTCTTACTTATACACCTTTCCCATATACTTTTTACTACTCATCATTTTTCTGGTTTATCTTGAATCTGCCAGCAATAAGTTTACCGGATTCACCCTTACCTCATTTCACGTCGACATTTACATATTTCACTCCCACTGCCTAGCCTTACTCTTCCTCATTTCTTATTTCCTTAATACAAATCCCATTACTCCTCCACACAAATCCTCTTGTTTCTCTACTCCCTTTGATTTCCTTTTTTTCTCCTAAATTCAATTTGTTGCCTTTAATTCAGTTCTCCTCAATTCTTCGACTCCTAACCTTGCCCTAATCTCCTCCCTGCTTTTCGTCTCCTTAATCATATTCTCATTTCTGCTCCCCAATCTGATTTGTACGAATTCCCTGCTCGCCCCTTTGTTTCACTCTTCTTGCCTATTATTTCTACACTATAGTCTTATCTTCTCCGCACTTCCCCTTCTCTCCTTATCCCTACTCCTTCGAAATTTCGAATCCCTTCTTTCATAATCCCTTAGCCTCTACGTATCATTTGAATTCATTCTTCTCTTCTCTCTATATACTTTTATTTTGCTACCCTCTCTTTCTTCTCTTCCTCTCACCAACCCCCATTTACGATAATTTACTATTGATAAAATTTCTCCCACTACTCCTCAATACTCCCACCGCTTACTTCGTCAATCTTCTCCTCATTTTCCACTTCCTCTTTGAACTCCTGCTTATTCCAGATTAATTCTGAACTCTTATACTTCTCGCTCTTCCTTTTCCTTATTTCCCTGACTTTTCCTTGCCACGATTGCTCCTTTCTATCTTCATCCCTTCCCATCACCTCATTTCTCTCTCACTTTTCCACAATTTTCATTACTATATTTCACTTACTTTCCTCTACTCTCGTCCAATTTTCCTCCCCTTTTCTTGGCCTTACTCTCTCTCCACTAATTTCCATCCCTATCCTCACTTAAAATTTCTATCTTTGTATTCCTTTACCCATAACTCCTTCCCCTTGTTTCTTCTCATCCTACTCTTTTTCCCTCGATTCTCTTACTCCTTCTGACTAACTCTGATTTATTCTGAATTCCTCGTATTAAACTTCATCTCGATTTTCCTTCCTTATTTTATCTTTTACTCTTCTCTAATCCATTCTCTTTCATTTCCTGACAGTAATCATAGGGATTCCTGACCTATACTTTAATAGATATAAAGTCATTTCCCAGCGAAGAGACATATTTTTACCCAGAAGAGATGAACTTTCGACCAGAGAGAAAATTTTAAACCAAAAGGGAATTTCACTTCCTCTAATTTTCCTCCACTTCCCCTTACTACTTAATGGCCTGGTTCCTTCCTCCTTTCAACCCTTCCTCAGTTTTCTTCCCCTCACCCTCCCTTTCACCCTTTCCTTCTCTACTGCTCCTCCTTCTCTCTCCTTTTTTCTAATTTTCTGTTATCCTCCTCCACGTCATTACTCATCCATTAACTTCACTTTCCACTTTACCACATTTATATCCAAAAAACAGGAATTTGATAACTAATGTATTGTTTTTTATTATTATTCAGATCGACTCTCAAATCGTGTTCTAATGTTCCAGATCTGGTACCAGAGGGATCCTTCGTCATTAATACCGAGTCTTTCACTCCGGACCTAGACGACTTCTCTTCATCCTCCGATCCCGAGAGCCCCAGTGAGCCTCTTATCCATTCACCCCACCTTTTGGGAATCGGCAAGGCTCTCATCGAGATAGCTTCCGTAGTGCAGAATCTTCAAAGAAGAACATGTCCTCCTGGTGAAACTTGTAACTTACCTCATTTCGACCCAAAACTTCGAGAGGAAATGAGCAACTCCGAAATTTACGAGACACTCCAAATACCAATCAAATCTCAATACCTAAAATACCTCATCCAAAAAAACGTCAACCAAGAGTTCTTAAAAATCGTCACTTACAAAATCAACCCAGGAACCCACAAAATTACACCTGAAAATCGCGTTCCGAAGATGCCTAGACTGTGCCCCAAAAATGACCCATTTGTGTGCCAAATGTGTGCCAATTTTCAAGAAATGAAAATCCATGCTCACGAGTTGGTCAAGACACCAACTCAAGGTAGTTTGCTCAAACCCGAAGCATGGATTCCAATTTATCTCACCATCATGGTCAGTGGGACTTTTGCATGTCTCATTATATTTGCCTTCATCATCTACACATATTACACGGAACAAGTTCTGGATGGGAATCCATCTTTGACTCTGGTTTTAATTATCGGAACAGTCTTCTTGCTGCAGACTATCTTACCATTTTGCATGGATGATGAGTACATGGGTCGAGAACACATAAACTCCAGAAAGATTTTTGTTTCAACTCTGGCATTTGGTTTAATTTTTTCGACCATGTTGGCCAGAGCCTTCTTCTTGGCCTTTTCAGTTGGAGGGATTTTTACTGCTCATATCAATGGATACCTTCAGAGTTTGATGGTTTTCTTCATGTTCAGTGTTCAGGTTGCGATTTCGTCGATGTACTTTGCACTAAGCAATGCTGATCCTTCTGTAGCTATGAGGAGTGTGAGCTTCATCGGACTTCTAGGTTTGTACAAAAGAAATTATAAACCCAGTGAGGAAAAAATTCGATGACGTCTCTACATCTTCACGACATTTCTACAACGTCATGAAGAAGACCATTCATCCAAGTCGGGAAAATGACTCAAATAAATCTTTCCGACATCAAAATGTACTCAATACGTATGATTCAAATCCGATACACAGACATAGGAAGATCTTGCGACATAGTATGAATGTCGTGAAAATGTCAGAAAAACGTCGTCAAATTTCTTGTCAACTTATGAAATACTATAGACGCTTGTGTCATTCTTTTTCCAAGACAAAATATATATTTTCTATTATTCATCCAGCCAGTATTGCCATCCTTTCACTCCCTTACTCTCACTGAACCTCATTAATCTATTTCATGTACTCTCTTTTTTCAACTTTACCAGGTACTTTGGTTTTCCTCACCCATTTAACCATCTTACACAACTTGTTGCACTGTGATTACATCATTTTCCTTCACCCTAACACTCCCTGTCTTATCATCATCTCAAATTTGATCACCTGTCATTCTGTATCTCCTCCTTGAAACCACATCCTTCATTCATTCACCGTCTCTCACCTCCTCATTTTGAACCCTCTGTATTGCCTCTTTCCTCTCTATACCCAGTCTCATCCAGGCATGCACATGCGAGTTTGCTTCATTCTCCTTTCTATAGCTTCTCTTAAAACTTACATTCTATCTTCCACTGCTCAACAACCATTTTCTTCCTTTCTAGTTCTTCCCTTAGCATATGTCCTGAACAGCTCCAACTTGCCCTCATGATCTATCTCAAGAATCTCTCATGAAGACTTTCCGTTCTCTTTCGCTCCTCCTACCTCCAACTCTCTACTCCATAGGAAAATACTGCCCATACAAGTACATTGAACATCAAATTCTCATTCTTTAATCGTAATTAATTCTCCTTTTTCCTATTCCTCAATCTTGGCTCATTTTCTTTGCACACTGTAATCTTTTTCTTACTTGCAGTTCGTTGCTTCTCCTAGCTTCGATTTCTGAAGCACATAATCTTGGTCTTACTTACATTTGCCGTAAGATCGTTTCCTCTCACGTAATCTTCGAACCCTTTCAACAACAAATTTATTCCTTTTCCGTCCTCTACCAAGGGAGGACGTACCTCGCTTCCATTTTTCCTTAAGTTTTCCCTTTTAGTCTGCCACAAGACACTTTATAATAGCGGATTAAACGGGCAACCTTACCTGGGTCCCCTTTTTGTCCAAAATTCATCTCCTTTCTTATTTCCTATCCTGACAGTCAACCTCGTCTCTGCCAGTATCTATTTTATTTTTCAAATCAGCTTCTCATCTACTTCTCTCCTTTAAGAAGCTTATCACAACTCTTTTCTGTGGAATGAGTCGTACGCTGCTTCGAAATCTACGAACAAGGTCACTAGTTTACCCCTTTTCTCTCCAAATTCCTATTCAATAGATAAAGTTTAGAACATAAATGTTATCGGTTGTTCCCGTTCCTATTCTGGATCCCGTCTGGTTGCGTGAAATACTACCTTCTTCTTCTACTTGTCGCTCTAACCGGTTGTAGAGCACTTCCGAAGACATTTCTGAACCCACTGACAAGCGTACTCTGTGATCCCCCACTTTGACTCTCCCCTCTTGTCAAAGGCGGGATTCCTTATCCTTATCCATTCTTTGAATTAACTTTGCCCTCTCCGTACTTCGCTACATATTCTTCACATGTCCTCTCATACCCTTCTCCCCCTTCATCTGTACTCTAGAGCTTCGGTTCCCATACCAACTTCTCCTCTTGCTCTATTTTCTCCTTAGCCCTTCTAGTGCCTCGTTCACTTCCCCCCTGTTTATATCATTCATGTCTTCTCCTTTCCTCTCTATTACCCTTTTCTATTTTCGATGACCCTTTTTCTTCCTCCTCCTTACAATCCTTCGGAGTACTTTGTCCACTTACTCATTTGAATTTCATCATTTACCTTTCCTCCTCCCTCTTTCCCATTTATCACCTTTCATACCTTTCCTTCTCTTAATTCTGCCGCTATCTCTTCCATATACCTTTTCTTCTTCTTCTTTTATTATTCTTCTAGATTTTCCCATACTCTTGTTTCCGTTTACTGTACTTTTTTCTTTTAATTTCGTTTTTCCTCAATTCTTACGCGCCCTCCTTTCTTTTCCTCTTTACCCTCTGTACATTCCTTATCCCAGCATCTTTTTTTCACTGTTTTCCTATCTTCTAGACTCACCACCTCTCTTATCTTCGCATTCACCCTCTCTTTTATTTTTATTATCTCGTCTACCCCTTTCTCTTCTGTACTTCTTAGATAATCACTCTTCATTTTGTCTGTAAATTCTCTAAACTTTTCTTCTTTTCCACAGCCCATGTTAACCTTCCTCTCCTCTCCCTTTTCCTTTACTTCTTTACAGTGAATATGACCTTTCAATTTCGATGTTACTGTAAAATGCTCAAAGCCTATTCATTCTTTCTTCTGCTTGTATGTAGCCTTCCACGGTTTCCCCTTCCCCTGTTAATGTTATTTCTCCATTTTCATTTCTCTATGTATGAACATTACTAATTAATTATCCTACCTCATCCTCTAGGTCAAGAAGAACCCTACTCTATTTCTCTAAACTTCGATTTTTTCCAGAACTCTTCTTCCTCTTCATTCCAAACCTTTCCTCTGCGATCTTTAGTCCGGGCATCAAGGTCACCCCCACTTGATACTATCTTTTCTCTTTTCTCTTCATCCATGTGTTTATAAAGTTCCATTACTCCTATTCCAAGCTTCTTCTGTCTACACATACTACTGCTTCTCTTATTTTTCTCACTTCAATTCTTCTTATCATCACTTTCAAAGTCTTCCTAAGTTGCCATCTTCCTCTGATCCACGTTCCACAAGACCCTTTCTCATATCTGATACCATGCCGCCGCCCCTCCCCCTCGCGCGTGTTCCTTTCTAGCTTCTTGCACCTTCCAGACATCTGTTTCCAGAAAATTTATTTCTCTCCTCTCTTCTTCGTTCGCCTATTCCTTGATCATTATTGATATATTTCATTTCCCTAATTCACTCCAAAAACTTATTTCCTTCTCTTCTATTCTCGAGACATTCCAGAACGCTACTTTTACTTCCTCACCTCCCTCAGTCCTCGTCTTCATTCTGCTTTGCCTTCCGTTAACCCTACTGCGTTGCCTAGACTTCCCATTCTCCGTCCTCTGTCCTTATGTCTTCCTTGCATTGTTTGACAGGATTATCTCTATTTCCTCTATCTATATTATCTCTAGACCCTCTATTCTCTCTGTTCTCCTTTTTAACATTTTCTCCCTACCCATTATTTCAAATCTATCTTCCTTACTTCCTAGTACCACAAAATCATACCTTCCTTACTTCTTGTATTCCTCTCATTCTTTTCGTTGGTCGGGAACAAAAAATTGAACCAAATCGTTTGCCCCTTAATTCAGAAACGCTCTTATTCTTCAAAAAATTCAAATTCTAAGCCAAAATTATAACTTCCTAACATTATTGTTCAAATTCCGTTCAAATAATTGATTTTTTGACCGAAGGAGATAAATTAATGAGGAGGAAGTACCATTGTTGACTTTCCGACCAAACACACTCCAAATATCCTAATTTGTTGTAATTGAAAGAATTAACTCAAACTCAAAAATAACTTTATTTCAATTCAATATTTTTATGAATTTTCGACAAGATATTTGGATTTTTGAAATAGAATGATTTCCCATCCGAGAGAGTAAAAATTTGAAGAAATTTTTTGATTATTATTACGACAAAAAGGTGAATCATCATCAAAATAATTTCTTCATTTTCCTCCCCTTGAAAAAATTGTCTGATTCCTAATTTACGTGGTTAAGGTTTTCATCAAAACTCAATGATTCTCCGTTAAAAAAAAGTAAGGGAAATTGTTCCGGTTACTCTCTGTTATAACTTTGCTTTCTTCAAAAAATTTCATTTAGGATACGACATCTTCCTCCTGGTGTGTCTTCTGATCGTCAGCTGCTTTATAACACATATCCAGCGTAACTACAGCGAAGGAAAATGTTTCTTTACAACTGTGATTGGCATCCTGGTCGTCTGGGCTGTTTGGGTGACCTGCTTTATTTTAATGGAACCAGGGTCAAGAGACATCATTGTCTGCTTCGGAACTGTTGCTACAGCATACCTCATCATCATCGGTATTTTGATACCCCGAACTTATTACATGGTGACGCATTTATCGAGAGAAAAGAATGTTATGCACAGGTTCGAACCTGCTGATCTAGGACCTGATCCGAGGATGAACACCATGGCCAGACAGGTGATATGCACGTTTTTATCATTCCAATAAGTTGGATAGTCAGCACTTATACAGTAGAGAGGAAATATTCGAAATGATACAGAATTCAAGAATCATTCTGATATGGAACAAAAACAATTTTCAGTGGGCATACAATTGAAGGACGCGGATAAGTTGTTCCATAAACGTTTCTTGGACGTACATGTCAGAAGACGAATTAGAACGTCCTTGAATTTTGCGCTCACTGCGTTCTCGCTGTTGCATATCAAAATGCTCATGATTTAGCTATCATAACTAGAAGGAACAAACAGCAATAGATAGGGTGACCATAATTGATTTTCGAATAGTAGGACAAAAAGCTTTGGAAAATTTCTAAACATTTTTTTCAAATGAATTGTTTTGTCAAATTTAATCAAGGCTTAACATCATATATTTCCATTTTTGAATCCTTATGTATTCTAATCATTATCACAAATGCACTGGTGAGATCCTTTCGCGTAAAGTTATCGAAGTGAACGTTGTTTGGTCTCGAAGATTCGACTAATGCTTGGAGCTGTTTTGATGCAAGAAATATAAATTGATTCTGAACCTTTTATATGACACTTTTTAAAAATATTGCAATACATTTATTGATTACCTTACACTCAATAATAGTAATTTTCTAATTCTCTAAAGAAACCTTATAAATTATATCCAAATCGTGTTTTAATGAATTATTTGTTTGGCAAATCAAACCTAACCTATCAATACTTTTGATTAAATATATGAAAGAAAAAAACACTGCGATCTTTGAATTTGGAATAACATAATTTTATTTTAGTTCTTATCCAATTATTTAATTTGTGCGTTTTTCTAAATGGTTTAAAATAATCTACTAAACAGAAAATGCAAATTTAGATTCACAAAACGACGTAAACGTCAACATAGAATTGGTATTATTTATTACGTTAAATTTTTAAGGTCATGTGAATAAATACACTTACCTAGGCTTTTGCTCCTTGTGCACCATCTCGAACTTTTTATGATAAGAACACATTCTTATCTTTAGAAAAACACAGGGCAACATACTTGATTTTACCTTTCTTTCTATCACCATTTTGGAAAAGAAGTTCCTTATACGGGGGTAGAGAGAATATGTGGATAGAGACCTAATACACAAAAAGTATCTTGCTAGCGTAACGCTGAAAAGAGTCATTGAAGAGCGTTATTGACTTTAGAATATGACGTCGGTTGGAATTTTTACGAACATCGTTTATGACCTATTGCGACATTAAAAAGAAGCGTTAACGATCCTAGTATACTCTTACTCGCATCGACATATGATACCTTGCCTGATCAATGCGCTAGCATTGGGAGTCTAGGGAGAGCTTTTTGCACTTTGCAATATTTTCAAATAATTTTTACACATTTGATATATTATTACATTCTCATCAGGGGAGGTATTAGATTTGTGTGAAATTTGAGCCCCCCCCCCCCTACTCCGTTTTTGTCAAATGTCCACGTTTTGAGACCCCCTGAACCCGAAAAACAGGTTTTAACAAATGTGTCTGTCTGTATGTATGTCTGTCAGTGAGCATGATAACTTTCGAAAAAAGTAATCGATTTGATTGGCCTTTGGTACCCTCTTCCAGCGTCAGAAACTGAAAGTCAAGTTCGTTAGCCAGCTATTTTGGATTAAAAATAGAAGAAGCGGATCATTTTGAAAATTTTTGAGACCATTTTTTTCAAGATTTGATAATTGAAAGCACACCCGCCTATATTGAGGAATAAGTGGAACAATTTATTCCGACGATGTTTTCTGATGAGAACAAAATTGTCAGAGTTATGGCATTTTTAAAATTCAAAAATATAAATAAGAATTTTTAGCTGAAAGACGGAAGATATGAAAAAAAGTCAATGAAAGAAAAAATGTTTTTTTTTGGAAGCCTTACAAGATGGACCTCACAACTTCTAAAATTTTCTCAAAAAATCGAAAATTCCAATTTTGATCTTAACAGAAATGGCAGGATTGTGGCATTTTCAAAATTCAAAAATATAAACCAGGAAAATATCTTCAAATGTTTTATCAACTTTTTTATCAGGATATGTATTGTTCATTTCAATCAGGAAAAATAACTATGGAACCAAATAATAAGAATTTTGAGAAAAATGACTAATGCTTACACAGAAGATGAATAAAAAAGAGTTGTTCCCTCAAAAAATATCTGTAAATTTCTTGATAATTTTTCCCATTGGAGGCGTTTTTTTATTTCAAGCGTAAAAAATGAAATTAAAAATTAAAAAATGGAATTTCTAGAAAAACTGCACAACATGTAGGAAAATCAGGCAACAAAACCTCTCCACCGTTTTGGACAAATTTTTATCGAGTGCGCAGCACGAGACACGCGATGAGAATATATTCGTTAAAGCCGAAGACGCTTTGAAAAAAGAAAATTCACACCCATCAGATGAAAGTAGTCAACATTTCGCTTTTGGGTTTCACAAGCTTTTTATAAAAATGTAGAGAGGTACAAAGGCCGAGCGCGTAGCGCAAGGTACATTCATAACCGAGCGCGGAGCGTGAGGTGAGGGAAACCTTCGAGCGCAAAGCGTGAGATCTGGAAGACGCGCGCCTTGAGCGCGCTCAAACTTGCAAGCGAAGCGAGCCGCGCGATGAGAATATGCCCGCGCAGCAAACAAATTTTCTTTATTACCTTTACAACAAATTTTAAATTGCAAAAATCGGACTATTTTCGCTTTCTTTGATATTTTTTATTATCGTTTCGTTATTGAAGTACCTCCCTACAGTTGTATATAAAGCTTGTGAAACTCAAAAGCAAATTGCGTCTACTTTGATGTGATGAGTGTGAATGCTCTATTGTTAAAAATTCGCCGGCTTCAACGAATACATTCTCATCGCGTGTCTCGTGCTGCGCACTCGATCATACTTTGTCCAAAAACGGTGGAAACAGATATTTTCCAAGTGAATAACTTTTTTCTATCAATCTTTTGTGTTAGCATTCGTCATTTTTTCAAAAATTTTATTATCTCATTTTCATAGATGTTTTTCCTGAGTGAAATGAAAACTACATATCCTGTTGAAGAAGTTGATAACACAAATTTGTAGATCTTTTTTTTGGTGTTCAAGTTTAGTATATATTTATTATTACAAGTTCAGTTTTTATTTTCCCGTACCTTGCATAGTTTGTCCAAAAAATGAATCTTTCTATTTTTCATCATTTTTTGTGCGACCAAAATTTGAATTTTTGATTTTTCGAGAAAACGCGAAAAGTTATAAAGATTATCTATAAGGGCTCCAAAAAGAAACATTTTTTTTCTTCAAACTTTTTCACAGATCCTGGGTTGTTTGGTTAGAAATTCTCATATACTTTTATATTTTTCAATTTTGAAAATACTATAACTCTGACAATTTTGATTTTATCGAAAAAAATGATAATGATGGATTGCTTCACTTTTTATACGCTACGAGGAATTGTACTTACAATTTTCGAGTTTTGATAAAAAAAGGCCCAAAAAATATTCAAAATTCTCCCCCACTTCATTTTTCATCCAAAATAGCTGGTGAACGAATTTCACTCGTCTTTCTGGTACCTCAAAATGGGTGCCCAAGAAGAAACATTTGTTTTCTCTAACTTTTTGAATTCCCAAAATGCCATAACTTATATCTATTACAAAACAATAATTTAAAAATATATAAAAAATCGTAAAAACAGTCCGATTTTCAAAACTAAGAAGGAAGTATCAAATGTTTGAAAATTAGTTAAAAAATTTGCAAAATGCAATTTTGTAAAATCTATATGTCGTGTATTCCTTGATAAAGAAGTTGTAGGAAGGGGTCGTTAAAAATGGAACCGGTCAATTAGGTCAATGCTAGTATTTGAGAGTATATTAGGATCGTTGACGCTTCTCTTCCATGTCTCATTTACAAGGTAATTCTTGCACAAATTTACACTAGCTTATATACATTCAAAATCCTTCATAATTATTAGTACAATAAAACTAAAATCGCAAAAAGCGGCCCATTTTTTCTTATATTACGGAACGACAATGGAATAGCAAAAATTGCAAAATAGACCATTTTTTGCGATTCAAACTTTGGTGTGAAGCTAATAACAAGAAGGTTTTAAATGTGTAGAAATTTTGGGGAATGCGAGAGGTTGCATTTACGTAAAATTAATAGGTCGTAAAAGATGCTCTAACGATGCTCGTAAAATTTCAACCGGTATCATATTCTAAAGTCAAGAACGCTTTCAGCGTTACGTTACGTTCGTTAAGATACTTTATAACTTCACAGCGACCTTTTGTGAATTAGATCTCTACCCACGAAACCTCTCTTCCCTTGTATAAGAAACTTTGTTCCAAAAACGGGTTCACGTTGGTGTCTGCCTGTTGTCGTTGTCGTCGTCGTTTGTATACCGCATAACTTTTGAAAGAGAAAACGGATTGAGTGCCCCTTTGGTATACGTTTTGAAGAACCAAGAAGAAAGGTCAAGTTCCTTAACCAGCCTGTTTTGACCAACGGTTACGGTTTTCCCCATATATATTAAATACTCAAGAAAAAAAATCCCATTTTTCGATCAACCTATGGGAGATACGGCAAATTTATGGACAAAAATTGTTATACTTCAGGAAATCTAAAAATCTGTCCACAATCATTACTCGATAGGACACCTAAATTTTGTTTCATCAGCAAAAATAGTATTAAAAAAAAATCTGTTTTTTGGCCCAACTGTACAAGATGAGCAAAAATATTATTAATAATAGACAAATTAATTTTCTGGTTGAACGGTACGAGAGAGTGAAAAATGTTTTGGGCCAAAATTTTTCACATTAAAATGATTCACAGATTTTCCGGAATTGTTTCTTCATGAGACGCATAGTTCTTATTTCAATTGTGAGAAACAACATTCCGAATAAAATAGTCAAGTTCACAGCAAAACTCCGAGGGATACGGAGAAATTGTTAGGAAGAAAAATTGTTTATTTCAAGAAAATATACAAATTGGGATAATCATGTAAAGAAGACTATTAAAATACACTTGTCTAGATAGTGATGCTTGTTATGAATTGTCGTATCATAACAAATATAGAAGTTACCATAAAAAGTAAAACGTATGCTTTGTTTTGCATCATCCAAACAAGCAGTCTCGGATCGATGTATATGCATTAATACATCATAAATTTAACATACATATTAAATTTGAAGATATAATAGAAAAGTTCACGTTTTGGACAAATTAAAATTGAGTGCGAAAAACACGAGACACGCGATGAGAATGCAATCGTTAAAGTCAATGAAGCTTCAACAAAAAAGGATTGGCAATCATCAAACAACAGCAGCCACCGTATTTCTTTTGAGGTTCATAAGATCTTTACAAAAATTTAGCGAATTACGAAGATCAAACGCGAAGCGCGAGGTCCATTTATTATCGAGCGTGAAGCACGAGATATGACACACTCAACTTGCTTGATTGGTTCCAAATCACATAATTTTCGATTAAAAAACTCAATTCTCTATTGAAAACAGCAGTAATTTTCGACAAAGCAGCAATAAATAAAACGTTTAAGAAGAAGAGAATAATCATTAAAAAACCAAACATAATCTCAAATCGTTATAAAATTTCTAATATTATTCAAAATCTCGTTAGATTCTTCCGACGGAATTCGCTAGTTTATATATAAATGGAAAACGAATTCCAATATTCCTGAAATTCAATTATTACTATAAAACGCAACACAAAATTTTTTCAGATTTTCCTAAATCTTCTTCTTTATATAATTCTTGAATTGAAAAAAAACAAGTATCCAACAAAAAAATTTACAATAATTCGAAGTTGTCCAAAGATTCTCTATTTTTTCAAATTTTAATGATTTTTTTTTTTGAAACACCAATTTGTGACATGCAACGTTAATAATTTCACATGAAAACTGCTGCATCTCATGAATTGTTCCCGAAGTTTAATCAATCTTCAAACTGAAAATTTCAAAACTGCCGAAGTCAGTTTCTTCCATTCTTTTGAACAGAAATGATTTGTTCCAAATCTCATGGTTTTCTTTTACAATAAACAACTATTTAGAAGTTATGAACATACGGTTCGTCATGATTCTTCCCAATCGGAGAGATTATCTATAAGTTTTTCAAAAAATTCGAATTTAATATACGGAAAAACTTTAAATACATAAGAGTCAATCAGAGTTTTAAGAGAAGTGAATGTGGAATTTTCGATAATTCCGTTCAATCAATTTTATTAGATAGGATCGTTTGAAGAATTTTTATGATATTAGAAATTTTCGAGGATACGTGAATGTTTCGATCAATAATTTCTTCGAATCACAAAGTAGAATAATTTGAAAAGAATGGTTTTAAGTCGATCGCAACACATTTAAATTGCATCACTTCATATTATATTGGGTTATATCTCAAAAAAGTAGTGAAACCATGCTCTCCTTTCATGTAACAGGGTTCATCCTCAGTTCAAACTTGAAACTAATATTTCATAAATATTAAGAACTCCATTATGCAGGATCCTTGAGAGATGAAATTGCATGTTCTGGCTTCAATATTCCAAGCTGCATGATATCCTTTTTTCTCATTTTGTTTCCCATTTTCCGTACCTTGTTCATTTTTTACTAAGCAATAATGTTCCTTCAATAGCGTCGAAGTCCACCTACTTTTCCTTCAAGCAATCTTTGTGTGATGTCTTCTATCTTTTGTATTACCCTTCCTATTATTTGCTGGAGAGTACTAGGCAGAGTGCTAAATCAAGAAAATTCACTGTCCGTCAAGTTGAAGGCAGACAGGCGGACATACAAACAGATAGACACACGATCAGGTAGACAGACATGCACAAGGAGAAGAATTGATGGTCAACCTGAACGTTTAGAACTTCAAATCACCTACATTTGGGGTTTAACTATGGGACAGCCCGCTAGATGGTGTAGGGTACCATCTGTAGAGTGTAAAAACTCGAAGCTCAGCTTCACAACCTGAAGTGTCAGGTTAAGATCCTGGAGATGATATTATAGTTAAAGTAATGTACAAGATTATTGCAAATAATTAATAATATAATTACAATATAACCAATTTAATTTATATTATTCTAGCCCTAACCTCAAAACTGTCAGTCTCATGAAGTCTCAAGACTTCTACATTAGGTGAAATACATACTTACTAATATCTTCTATCCGAATCAGACCATAAAAACTTTACTGTACAAAACACGTCGCAAATAACGAGTTACTACATAATTTAGGAACGTAATAACAGTAGTTATTAAACTCGACAAAGTTTAGACTATGGGGAAAAGACATGAGGAGACCAATCTGTAATGCATGGACTTCATCAGAAAAGGTCCCTTTTCGGGTTACTACTAACACTTACATAAACGTATGCAGTACACGAACTAGCCCCTTTCCACTCAATGGTAAAACTATCTAGAAGGATAGACTGACGGCAGCGCCAGCAGTTGGACGGACATTGAGGCAACGTTATGTGTGTTGTGTATATGTGCTGTATATGTAAAATATATATGTGACCAATTTACACATTTCTTCGATTCATAGATTGAATTTTAAAATATGTCAGATATTTATAATACAAAAACAGTAAAAAAACAAATTACGATTCGAAAGCATGAATGTTAATATGTAAGGAACTGTCACATACATCGACGTAAATGCACGGGAAGAACCGGCTTATTGTTTTTAAACAAATAACGCGAACCGCACGATACCCTTAGTCGCGGATTTTCTTTGAGGGTAGGTGATCTAACAAATGTTAACAAACCAGGAATCAAAATGTCTGCTCTGACTGATGACGGCGACGACGTTCCACGCATTTCTTGGGTGCGCGGAGTGAGGTTCAAGGGGGGTGGACCCGCAGCGTCAAAAGTTGGCCGGGCATGATACTACGCTGAAAATAACAAGCATAACTCTTCATGTTGCCCATTCTAGTGGAGAGGGCCTGACACGAACCTCTTAAGCGTGGCGTGCTATTCGTACTTTGGAAAAACAGCTGTTCCATATATTTTACCAACGTGTGATTCGCACGCCACGTTCGAGAAGTTTTATACTATACGTACGCGTAATTTTATACATGTATGTATGTGGCCTCCTGGCAACAGAAAAGTGTTCATCTTCAGTTACACTAGTTTGGTCACCTTATGTATATTCTCCATGGGTCTAACTTCGAGCGCGTTTTACGTGGAAAATGGCGGGGGCTTGCAGTCCGCGATACTAACAGACCCTGTTTCTCCAACTTGCGTGCGCAACACACAAATGAATGATGTTTGACATTAGGGGGTCCAACTCCAGCGAAATCATGCTAGAGTTTCTTCTACCCTATTTTCTCTACCTCTCCCGCACACCTCACAGCTGCTCATAGGTAGCCTGTATCACGCAGGAGAAGAGAATGGTGGTGGGGCGGTGCAGTACGGAGTTGGGCAGTGGTGGGACGGTGGAGTAAGGAGGAGTAGCTAGTCTGATTCTCCACGGATAGTTCAGCTGGACCTAGAAAAAGCGTATCTCTGATTTAAGAGAAAAGATTATTGATCGTACATGATACACTCTAGATTGTCAGACTAAACACCGACATTTTAAAATTCGAAGTTTCACACTCTATTTTTTATGTGCGAACATAAACACAGGCAGACAGCCTAATTGACGGACGGACAGACAAACAAGCAGATAGATAGACAGAAAGACATAGAAATAGGCAGAAGGACAGACGGACACACAGATGCATAGAAATACAGCCATCCAGACCGACAGATAGACTCAAAAACGTCTCAAAACGTCGAAAATTGATGAAAACTGGATAAATCTGGATTCACAAGAATCTAAAAGCTTCCATCATAAAAGATGAGAATTTGAAAGAAGAGAAGACACTCAAGCGTTTTGCGGAAGCTTGCACCGCTCCACTTATGCATATTAATGAATATGCAAAAGACTTGGTTCCTGAGTTAACTGATGAAAAGGTTGTGCCGCTAGAGACAAATGACCGAGTTTATTTTATGAGAGTTAAGACAAAAGACGCACGTGCCTAGAAAAACTGCGAAAACTTGTTCCCAGGGCATGATACTACGCTTTTTCATAAGGAAACGCTCTCTAGAGAAACTCGATATCGAATTACTCGACTGGACTAACAATGGGATGAGGTGCTTATGGAAAAATTAGATTCCAGCCAAAACTGTTGAACTGATTCCGATTTTTTTTTCGAAAAAGCTGGTGAGATTCCTAGTAAAATTTTGAGGCTTATTTTCAACAAGAAAAATCGTGCATACCTTGCTTTATTCATTAATGACACTCCATTTGATTCTAATCTTTGGATGCTATTTTGTAGAAATTCATCTCATTTATAAGGAATCATCTAAAATTGGTGTGGCATCGTATCAATAATGTATTCCAGCAGTATAGAACCTCTAAAAGAATTTTAAAAAATTTTATAAACAAATGAATCAACAAAAGTTAGTTTTTCAGAGAAAACTATGTTCAGCGACTCCAGATGCGTTGTTTGAGTTAAAATATCAACAAAAAATATTTCGATATAACATCTGAGAAACAGACTATTTTTTAACTATTCAGACAGATTTCAAAAATAAATGCATGAATTTGTAATTTTTATAGAGATTTTTTTCTTTATCCAACAGAACCGAATGCGGATATCATGCTTATAGCTATCTTGTGCAATTATTTATTATAAAACAGTAACTGTCATTTGTTCGAACCAAATAAGTTAGCTATTCCAACATACATCTTCTTGAGATACATGATTATTGAATGATAAATTATATTTTTAGAAGCAATTCCAAGAAGAATATTTGTTATAGCAGTAGCTTTTTGTTGCTGTATTATACTAGAAGAACAAATCACCCTGAAGGCTTTCCTTGATGGCAAAACCTTATTCTTTCTTATATAAATGACTACAATTTTGGAGTAATGTCTTTCTGTTATGATATTGTATCATCCAGCAGGAAATGTTTATAATTTTTAAAATTATTTTCGAAAATGTCCAATTCATGTATACAGTTGATGTTCCTGTGGATAAACATGTGTTTTTATAAAAGGATAATTCACCCAAAATTTAGTGCAGATCTTTCTGGCGAGGAACTCTAGTGTCAATCAATTTCAAAACGAAATTATTATATATGTTGTCAAAATTTAATTCAGGGTCTTTTACTCCGGTGTCCCAACAGCCACGAACTGAGTTAAGTACCTGATGAAGTGAATATGGTAACAACTTTACAAGGTAGCTCGAAATTTCATGTAATGATGTTTCAGTCATCACAATATAGAGTGTATGGTGTTGTTCAAAATTCGTCTTGTAACGGTGTTGTCGTTTAACAGCGGCAGGGTCTATTAAAGATAACACAAATCACCTCTAAATTTCTTCTTAGAGCAACCATCCTCCGTATGTGTAGACGTTTTACTGCGAAACTTGTTCAGAAATTATGCAACTCCTTGCGTTCAGCTTTAAATTTCACGCTTTGGTTATAGGGACGTGTCCATTCTTCTATTATTTTTGTTGTCGAGTTGATGCTCTTTCATGGTATTTCTATTGAGGTGGTTTAATGCGAATCGCTTACCCTAGCCAAAGCATCCTTAACAGACGCACCCAATGTTCCACTGTTTCTCGCGTTCTGTAGATGTTCTGGCCGGATTTTTGATACGTTAAACCTGCCTGACCATCACGCAGCCTACCATGACTACTCTCCCGCATGTTGTGGCTCCAGAAATGTTGTAACAGTGTTTCCGCTATACGGCGGCTACTTTTTTAGGGCAGCTTTCCTCTGTAGGTAGAGATGTTTTGCTGCGAACCTCATCCAGAAATTGTGTAACTTCTCGCGTTCAGCTTTAAATATCGCACTTCGGATATAGAGACACGCCCATTATCCTATAATTTGTGTTGTCTAGTTGATGCTCTTCCATGTGATTCCTATTGAGGTGGTTTTCTGCAAATCCCTAACGCAAGCCAAAGCATCCTTAACAGGCAAACCCAATGTTCCACTGTTTCCCGCGTTCTGCAGATGTTCTGGCCAGATTGTTGATCCGTAAAACCTGCCTGACCATCACGCAGCTCACCATGACCACTGTCACGCATCTTGTGGCCCCAGTAACGTTAAAACAGTGATTTCTATACGGCGGCTGCTTTTTTAGGGCAACTTTTCTCTGTAGGTAGAGATATTTTGCTGCGAACCTCATCCAGAAATTGTGTAACTTCTCGCGTTCAGCTTTAAATATCGCGCTTCCGATATAGAGAGACGTCCATTATTCTATAATTTATGTTGTCTAGTTGATGCTCTTCCATGTTAGTCCTGTTGAGGTGGTGCTCGGTTGAGTATCTGATCGTATAATACTCCTTAGTCCCGTTGTCCACCCAAACCCAATAGTCGGAAAATCGTCCGTATCTGCGAGCAGGTTTTCGACAGTTTCCCTTTCCATGCGCCAGATTTCCACGGGAATGTGAGTACTTCCAATAAAGTCGGATGCAGCCGCTAGTTATCACGTCTCTTGCTGTCAAATGGGAAATTTTGATTCTTCCATAGAATTTCCGATGGATGAAAAAAGAACCGATGGTGAAATTAGGCTGGTTAACGAAATTATTCTCCGTTTAAGAACCCACAACAAGTATACGAAGGACCGATTCGTCCGTTTCACTTTCCGAGAGTTATCGTGTTTACTGGCGGGCGGACGGACATACGAACCAACAGAAAGACATTATCGCCTTAACCTGATTTTCGGCTCCAAGGGGTAACAGAACGTAGAGATTTGTCAAAAAATGAGATGTTAGATTTTGGAAGATTCTAATACTTCCTTCATGATTCTTAGTGAAAATGTAGAAAAATGGCAAACGATCAAATGGTTTTGGCCAAAATTCAAGTTGCTCACAGTGTCTTTGATTCAGTCCTACTGTAGAACCAAAGGAGCTAATTGATTTGGTTACAGCAAGAAGAAATCAGCTAGCAATCAGACAGAGAGGTCGTCACGAATTATCGTCTCGAGAAAGACTAAGAAAGTATAGAAGAAACATGGAAGATGTCTAGGAAGTGGTAGATAAAGGGTGGTAATGGAGAGTGATAAAGTGGAAAGGAGGAGGAATGGAAGGCATGAATGAGAGAATCGGGATGACCAATTGGACGAAGTGTTTTAAGAGACTGCTCGGAGGCTTGAGAAATAGGTTGAAGGATGAAGGAAGAAATCAGTAGTAGGGAAAAGAGATGGGAGAGGAGATAAGAATGCTACACAATCGAAACTGCTTTAGGAAAAGGAAGTAAAGAGTAGTGTGATATGAAAGGCCATGTCGGAGGAATGAGTAGACAAAGATTTTATAGGAGGGATGGAAGAGATATCTGTAGAGACTATGATGAGGGTGAAAAAGGAAGTGAAGTGAGAGAATCACTTTATGAATGGAAAGAAAGTAAGGTAGGGGTATTTTGAATAGGAATCGTTAGGTTGAAAAACAGATGGAAATGATGAAGAGATCGTTGCATGAGATAAACAAGAGCCAAAAATTGAATCGTGAAGAAGATTACGGAAGTAGGGTTGCGGAATAGAGCTACAATTTCTAAATGAGTAGGCCAGTCACGAGAAACTTGTTTTGAGATTAGCGGTGCAGACTATTTGTAGGAAGTGAGGAAGTATTAGAGGATTATAATATTCGAAAAGGAAGAAGTATAAATAAATAAATGAGCAGATAGGAAGAAAAGATCATAGCATGATACCGTCCTTTTTATGATTAAAAGCTCTTTATAAGAATCCTCGATATCGAATTACTCAATTGAGGAAGCTGACTAACTTTCAAGAAGTAATTTAACGTTCGACGGAGCAATATTTTTCCATCGTTGTTTCAGTTCAAGAGGTTCTTTGCTAGCCACTTGAAAAGTTTTATTAGAAGAGTACAAAAATAATGTTCTCGACTTCTGGCTTTTTTTACGTCTCTATGGATATGATGTAGATTGTCAATGTAGAAATATTGGTTGGGAGTTTGTGGAGCTTTTTTCTTAATCAAGTGGCACTCAAATCCCACTCAGTGAGTAAACGAGCACTCTTTGTGGAAGTAATTTGTTAAAATTTAACTCTGGATGGGAATTAAATAGGGCATGGACGTATTCAGTTTTATCAAGAGGCTATTCAATTAAATCAATTAAACTCCTAATTAGGTCAATCATAGAAAAAAAAATTAATACGTGCAAGTCATAGTTTTTCAAATTTCTCATATTAAACTTACTTGTTCATTTGTTAACTTGAAGCGAAAGGTCATGTGAAATATAGAAACCTTTAGAAAGCAACACATGTGAAATGAAGCTTGGTTTTTGCTGTTTGCGAGGAAAATATATTGGGATATAGAAATTAATAGAAGCTCCACGTGCACGAGGAGTTTTATTAAAATAATTTGAACAACAAAATTAAAACTAATTTAAATCAATCAATTTAAAATAAGATAAAAAATTTGAGAACAAAACCAGGAGGTAGGTTTGAACAGTTATTCAGAATTAAATCAACCTGCATTCATTTCAATGAAAAGATTTCAAAATATAACGACAACTTCCTATTCATACATCTTTCCATAAAAGAACAACACCATATTCTTTGAGAAACGGCACTTTGTTCACTTCGTCTATTAGCATTTTACCGCACACATTACGCGGAAATCGCATACCGATTGCGTTGAGTTTGGTCTTTTCCTATCATTGAGACGTCCAGGTCTCTCCACCGTACAGCATAGTTGGTGCTAGCACAGAATTATAGTAAAAGTCCGTACACTGGCTATAACCTCCTCTTTTAGACGACTGTGAAGCTCTGCATCTATCTAACTTCCAAGATACACGGAATTATCAACTCGTTTTATCTACTCTTCATTGAGGGCGAAATTGCATATTGTTTTCGGAACCGTTTTTTTAAACACAATCATTCTTGTTTTATTGAGAATAATCTTAAGGCCCATGCCCATCATGCTGGTATGCAGTCTGGTCATCATCCTCTGCAGATTATCAACTGATTCTGCCGCGACCACCCTGTTATCTGTAAACGCGAGTTTACGTACTTTCACTGTCCCGGAACCAACACCTCCTTCGTCAAAGACAGCCATTCTCAGACATTTGTCCATGTATAAATTGAACATTAGAGAGGACATAACGAATCCTTGCCTAACTCTCTGTCTAATATCAAACCAATCGCTCAGTTATCCATTTATTCTTACACTTGCTTTGCTACCATTATATATTTCTTAAATTGCTTTTGGAAGCCACCCAGTCACTCCTTATTCTTTTAAGACCTCCCAGAGTTGACCTTGTTGAAAGCTTCTTCCAGATGAACAACTGCACAGAACACTTTTTCGTTTACTTTCAGACTTTCTTCTGTGATCTGTCCCAAATTAAATATCTGATCCGCACATGATCTCTCTGGCATAAATCCATATTGAACTTGCCGGATCCTTTCTTTCGTTACTCTAATGACTTTATTAATATTTATTCTGATGAATACTTTCGTCACAGTACTCAGTAGGCTAATTGCTCTAAAATTACTAAAGTCGCCTTCACCAGCCTTATTCTTTTAGATTGGGACAATAATCGCCTTCCTCCAATCAGTTGGAACTTCGCTGTTCACAGCACTCATAGATAATAATTCACACAGCCACATGGAAAAATTTCCGCCACCAAACCTAAGCATTTCAGTGGTTATTACATCCGCGCCGGCAGTCCTACCATTCTTCAGTTTTCTGGTAACGGAAGTAATGTCGTCGATATCGATTCTGCGTCCGTTACCTACATCGAAATTGTCTATCGTATCGGTGTTTGTGTTATTGTTGTTTTGCTTCGTGGCTTCACCTCCATACAGTTTCTCCACAAAGCCCCTCATACAGTTCAATTTCGTCCGAATCCCATATTATTTCGAAATCAGCATTCCTAATTCCGACTACCTTAGTGCACGGATTTCCTTTCCTAGTCTTCTTAACCCATTTCCAGAATAGTTTCTTGTTTCCTTCCAAACATTTCGCAGTTTTGTTTCTTCTTCCGTTCTGATTTTCCCCTTGCCATCTTTTACTAGTGTATTGGTTTATTCCTCTTTATAACTCTAATTATTTAATACCCTAGTCCTTTTTTTATTACTAAAACATCTGATATTTAACATTTTGGAGTCCGCTTTCTCTTTCGTTGACTGACACGCATATTCCATCATTCCACAACGCATCCCTAGTCTTCCTCCCTGCATTCGCGGTACCACACTCTTCCGACGCACTCTCGAAGATTCCATTTTGCAGTGTTATTCATGCACCCTCTATATTTTTTGTTACCTCATTCTGTCTTCCAATCCTCTTTGTGATGCACCAAATATTCAAACAGCTTTTCACGATATGCTATGTGCACTTCTGGTGTTTTCACATTCTCTATTCTGACTCGCGGTCATTTCAATTTTTCGATCTCCTCCACCCTTCACCAAGGTTCATTTTTGAAACTATAGGATAGTGATTCGACCCATATTCAGAACCTCTCATAGCCCTTATATCTTTCACAAGCCATCTCAGTCTTTCGTCTACTACAACAAAGTCTATCATACAATGGTTCCCGCCTCTTCATGAAGTATTCATGTGTATCATTTTGTGTCTGAACCAAGTGTTTGTAATAAACAAACCCTTTTCTAAGCATAAACTGATCAATTTTTCCCCATTACTGTTTAGTTTTGGGTCTGCGAAAGGACCAAGTACTCTTTCACTTCCTTCGCGTTGCACCCAACCCAACCGTCCATGTCTCCGAATAATATCATTCTTTTTCCCGAATCACATGTTACTATTATATTATTCAACGAGTCCCAGAAGGTGTCTTGACTCTTTACTGTCACCATCTGCAGGAGCATAGCATGCTACAATAAACAGTTTCCTGATTCACACTTCCAGTCTAACCCATAATAATCTGGAAGATATACTCTCATACATTTTGAAATGATGTTTTGCTCTTTTGTTCATAATTAGACCAATTCCTTGGCTATCGTGTGATTCTTTTTACACTCCTGACCAGAGTTTGAGACTATTCTACACCTTATTATTCTCAGATCTTTCTCTTTGTTTCCGGTACGCACAAAATATCTATTTTCCTTACGCGCATAGTATCCCGCATCTCCTTTTCCTTGAGATCAATTACACTTTTGGTGTTACTGATTGCGAATAGCTGGTCAGCAATATAGCCACCGTCACCTTTTCCAGACCTCGATAGGCTGAAATGTGATTTCCAAGCATCTCATTGATCTATAATGGTCTCAATAACGTCTAATCTAGCCATCTTTTGGGTTCCTAAAAGTTTGAGTCCGTCAGCCGTGAAGAAACAGAATTCAAAGCTCCAGCCATTGCTCTTGTCCCATCAACACCAACTAAAATTTCAATCAAATCCAGGCTATCATCAGACAGTTGCTTTTTATGGAATTGGTCATCTCTTCAGCAGTCCCAGATTCAATTCCTACTAACCTGAAGAACATAGTTCCACTACTTCAAAGTTTTTACTGAAATATTGTGTCATGAAACCCAGTCCTTTTTTTGTGTTGAACAACTCTTTCTTAAATTTTCAGATATTAAACTATTTAATTCTTCATTCAAAACTTTAATTCCAAATGCGGATCATAAACTGCGAGTTAGATTTTTCTTAACTGAATAATTATATTGAAGCTTTTCTGCTTTTGGGAGAGTATACATATACTCTGAGCGAGGTGACTTAACTGCGAAAGACGGGAACACCCCATCCGGGTCACGAAAAATGCGACAGAAAATGTCTATAGCATGGCACCAATGCAGCCATCCCCTCCCCCCTCTCTCTTTCTCCCTCCCTCTCTTTCTGAAGGCCGGTGTAGTATATGTACAGTAGATTCTGCGACTCTTCCCGTTCTCAAATTTCTCCTCCTTTCGCCCTCCTTCACTCTTGCTGAGGACACGGCGCGACGCACATTCGGCGCGCCGCGTGTGTGTATTGAACACGGACTTACACATTGCGCACGATTAAAGGCATTTATAAGGAATAGTTCTGATAGTGATTCGTCTGAAACTTCATGTCTACATATAAAACTTGAAACTGACAAACTTTAATCATTCAACTTCTTTGAAATTTGGATCTCCCATGGCGATCAACTTTGTACTTACTGCTACAATATTTCTTTTACTGGCGTGCATGCATGCATTAGTTGAAAAGATAGCTGTTTTCTTTCGATCGATGAATGAAATAGCAATCAAATTTATGATCTTCTTTCAACGCGAAAGAGCAAAGCCTCTGTCGGCGGTCCCGCGACTGCTCTACTTTTTTTTTGTATAAAGAAAAATCGCTGTCATTTTCACGGTTTAACTTCGGGAATTGTGAATCGTAAATCTAGGAAGTTTGATCTCAATAGCTTGAAGTCGGTCACTGAGAACCAGTGGAAATTCGCTGGTTTCTTTGCAGTGGAACGCATTTCACTGGGTCGACCAGTAAAGAAATGTTTAAATTGCATCTCGTTATCGGAAACTTAGGAGTAAAAAAACTTTTTCCTAATTTTTGAAATTCGATCAATATGTGAATAACTTCCTGATTTAATCAACTGAATGAACCAGTAGATATAAACCACTGAAGTACCAGTAGTTTGGTGCCACTAATTTAATTCAGTAAAAACTTGTACAAAATCCTCTACCAAGATTCACTGATTCCCTAGAGAAAAAAGAGGAATTCACTAATTGCCTACTGGAAACTAGGTACCACTGATAAAAAAGGGAAAATTTACTGGTTCAAACTAAGAGAGAAGTTAATGGATTCAGACGGGAATGTATCCTGACACATTCCAGATCGCTACACTTACTTCCTAATCTCCTTTTTCGCTCCCATTGTCTTTGTTCACAGTCTCTTTTGTCTCTCGTTACACTCACTAGGTTCCTATTAATTTTATTTCGCTTTTTTTTCTTTTTCTTCCCCTTGCCTTGTGCTACAGGCTTCCAATTCTTCTTTTTCCTTGTCCCAAGTCCTCATCTACCCGTTTATCCATGTTCCATCCTCCCCTATTATTACGCTGCTACCTTTCCTGCTTTCTTTCAATTCGCTCCGCGTTATGAACAATTTTCTTTCCCTCTCCTGACAGGTATTATCTCCTTCCATAATATCTTTTCTTCCTCTCAACATTATCTTCTTCCATTTGTCTCAAATCTATCTTCCTCACTTATCATGTGTCACAATAAATATGCTTTTCCTCGCTTCGTCGATCCTTCCTATTCTCTTCCTTTCCTGTTTCGCTGTTTACTTCCACTTCCTGAATCACAATGGTCTCCCCCCTCTTCCTTCTTTCTCCTCCTTCTATCCAACTTCCTATCTGTGTTAGTCTTTCATACATAATATTATTTTTGATCTTCTTGTTCTCCCACATTTATTTTCTTCCCCGCTTACTACTGCTGCGAACGTTTCCTGCTCATTCGTTCATCCTATCTTGCTTACTCTCTCTTTCAACACAACCTCTCTCCTTCAGGCCTTAGGTGTTTTGTATCGACTTCTTATCCATTTCCTGACAAGTCTATGCTGAAATTAAAGGAATTGATTTGAATATTTTCCGCCTTTTAGAACTGTCGATTCTGGTTCAATAGAGGACCAATCAGAATCGAAGTTAGTTTTTCTCAACTCACCCTCGAGGATATATAGATTAATAGAGTTGTCATCGGTATAACTCTATGTCTGTATATAGGAAGGGAGAAAGAGAGATTCATTATTAGTGCGCGCATAAGAATGGAAGGGGAACAGCCGAACTGTAAGAAGATGTTCGTGGGGCGGAGCCCCCGCTGGTTCCCTTTTTTCCCTTTTCTACTTATCCCTCGCTCTCCCTTATCAGATGTTGAAAGCTTTTCTTTCTTATACATCGCGCGCATGCGCTAATATCCCAAGAGATGTTATCCGCATAAAAATAGTTGTTTGTGTTATAAGAAGTAAGAAAATACTATAGAACATTGTATTCGAATGATAGAAGATAGGAAAAGTGGATAATTTCGTGTATCTCGAAAGTAAATTCACTAATGACAGAAAGAGGGATGCTGTATAATGTAACTATGTATAATTTCTTGACTGTTAGGATTTCAAAATGCAATTTTTGGTGATTTTTAATATTTAAAAAAATTCATGATTGAGGAATTGAAATAAAATGTGTCTTCTAATTTATCTGCAATTTTATCTCAAGAAGGGTTCATATCGATTCACATGTGTCAAGTCTCATCTGCGGCAAGTCTCTTTGCAGAAAGTCTCACCTGTAGCATATCTCTTCTGCTGTAAGTCTCTTCTGTGGCAAGTCTCTCCTGCGGCATCTCTTCCGAGTGGATTGCCAATATTGCGGCGTGCCTACCGATTCCAATTGTCTCCCTAACCCGGTTTATCATTTTTGAATATGTGACCTACATTATTTCCATGACCAATCACAGGGATGCCTCTTCGCCCATTATGGGTCTTAGGGAGAGGGGAAGGTATGTGGCCTACATTATTTTTATAACCAATCCCAGGGTTGCCTTTCCGCCCCTATAGGACTTGGGAAGAGGAGAAGGTTTCTGACTCACACCATTCACATAAACGTTATTCTGCTTTTTCGAATAACTTGCCGCATGCCTCTCCTTGCCGCAGGAGAGACATGCCGCCAAGGGAGACTTGCCAAATGTAAGACTTACCGCAAAAAGACTTGCCACAGGTGAAACTCGAATTCGGTGCATAGTGGTACGACTCCCATGTATTCTTTTGACCGGATATTTGCTGCGTCAAAAGAGCCATCTTCAGTTGGTCTCCAGGAAACATTCCTTGCCCGCGAAAATTCGAAACAGTTCTTCGAATTTTTTCCCTTCTCTCACAATATTATTCAATTATTTTTATCGAAATAATGAAGATTTGCCAACAAAAGTAACGAAAACAAATCTTCATAAGATTAATATGAATAATCTTATAATATAGTAAAAGAAGGAGAACATTTCGAAGAACTGTTAGAAATTTTCACATCTTTCACATAAAGAGCAATCTCGGAAAGAGAGGAGGTTTAATTTTAATGATAATTAAGAATACTGTTTGATAATATCTAATTATTGAAAAAGTTATTACCAATCTAACAAATGTGGCACTAGTCCAAACTTTAAATTCAAACCATTCAAAATACAATGAAAAATTTAAAGAATACAAATGCTTAAAGAGGGATTTGCAGAATCCTAGCCTGGCAGTATTTTTATGCAAGTAGGTGTAATAAA